>JAJEJO010054172.1:86259-168485 GCA_020662805.1 Glaucomys volans | reverse complement strand
TACTGGAGATTGAACCCAGGGGCACTCCACCAATGAGCTGTAGCCCTATTTTGTATTTTATTTAGAGACAGGGTCTCACTGAGTTGCTTAGGGCCTCGCTAAATTGCTGAGGCTGGTTTTGAACTCGTGATCCTCCTGCCTCAGCCTCCCAAGTGCTGGGATTATAGGTATATGCCGCCATACCCGGCTGATGGTTTTTTGATTTTTGGTACCAGGGATTAAACTCAGATGTGCTTTATCACTGGGTCACATCCGTGGGCCCTTTTTATTTTTTAGTTTGAGACAGAGTCTTGCTAGGTTGCTTAGGGCCTCACTAAATTGCTGAAGCTGGCTTTGAATTTGGAATCCTCCTGCCTCAGCCCCCCAAGCTGCTGGGATTATAGGCATGTACCATGGCACCTGACCACATTTTCTATTTTAAGCACCTTTGCCATGAACATTCCTATGGATATATTGTTTTGTACTTGTCCAGTTGATTGTCTTTTGATTATATCCTGGAGATCGGTTTAAGGATTAAAGACTATATGTATTTTATAATATGATACATGTTTACATATTACCAAAAAACCTACCCAAAAAAGCCATATCAAATACACTTCTACCAATAGCATATATCAGTACTCAGTAGGTTCTTTTTAATGTCTAAATTTTTTTCATCTTAATTCAGACTTGTTTTCATAATTACAAAATAAGAAAACTGAAATTTATCAGTGGTTCTTAAACTTTAGGGCCCTAGAGCAATTTTAGAATTTTTGAGAGTTGTTTGGCCTATTTTTCAGAAAAGCACACATATGCAAAAACCCAGAATTATTTTACATACTACTTTGTGGAGCTGACAGTTCCTTTAGAGTTAAATCACAAAATCTAGTACTGCACTCCATGAAACCAGATCAAGAAACTCTGAAGGAGGTTATTTAAGTTGTTTTTTCATCACTAACACGTACACACCTTGCACACACACATATGATATACTCATATGCACACAGAATTTAAATGTGTATTTGGACAGGATTTGACTTCTGCCTGTTACAGAAACTAATCTTATGTTAAATCACTTGAGTATGTATAGTTATTGAAATGAAATGTTTTGATCTATTTCAGGTTTTACAATGGCGAGCCCACCAGGAAGAGTTAGCAAGACTGGAAATTGAAATTTCTGCCAGAAGAAGAGAAAAGGAAGAGGAGAAAGAGAAACTGTGGAAGAAGAAGGAATTGTTGCAAAGAGAAGAGAAGAAGAAAAAGGTACAAAATCTTCTGTTAATGTAAATGGGCAACTGAATATTTAATTGTCTGATTGAGCTTTAATTCATCTTGGTGTTAGAAATGGAATTCTCAAAGACAGTTCTGAGAACATTTTTAAGAGTCTAATTGAGTTTTGCTTTAGTTTATTTGAGCATCATTGATTTGTGGGAATGGAAGAGAGCCCATTTTGTGGACCCTCATGAGCATAGGTACCTGTGATTATAAGAGATGCTATAGGAAGAAAACAAAAAAGATAAAGTTCGTGACTTTTGCCAAATCTTGAACTAAGGAGGTTCATGGCAAAGGTTGCAGGGTGTTTAGGTAGCATTTTGGTTGATGGCAGTGTGGCAGAAGATTGCTAAAAATGTACTGTTGGAATCTCCATACTGCTTTCCAGAGTGGCTGCAGTACCTACCAATTTGCAGCCCTATCAGCAATGTATGAGTGTACATTTTTCCCTGCATCTTCACCAACACCTATTGTTACTTGTATTCTTGATAATAGACATTCTAATTGGGGTGAGATGAGATCTTAGGGTAGTTTTGATTTACATTTCTCTTATTACTAGAGATGTTGAACATTTTTCATACATCTGTTGATTGCTTGTAGATCTTCTGTGAACTGTCTGCTCATTTCCTTAACCCACTTACTGCTTGGGTTATTTGTATTCTTGGTGTAAAGTTTTTTGAGTTCTTTATAAATTCTGGAGATTAGTGCTCTATCTTAAATGCATGTGGCAAAGATTTTGTCCCACTCTGTAGGCTCTCTCTTCACATTGTTGATTGTTTCCTTTGCTAAGAAAAACATTTTCAGTTTGAATCTAACCCAATTATTGATTCTTGCTTTTATTTTTTGTGCTTTGGAAAACTTGGAATGGGACCACCATTTGAACCACCTATCCCACTCCTTGGACTATGCCCAAAGGACTTAAAATCAGAATATACAGTGACACAGTCACATCAATGTTTATAGCAGCTCAATTCACAATAGCTAGATTGTGGAACCAACCTAGATGCCCTTCAATAGATGAATAGATAAAAAAAAACTGTAGTATATATACACAATGGAATATTATTCAGCCATAAAGAAGAATAAAATTATGTCATTTGCAGGTAAATGGATGGTATTGGAGAATATCATGCTAAGTGAAATAAGCCAATCCCAAAAACTCAAAAGCCAAGTGATTGCTCTGATAAGTGGATGATGATACATACTGGGTGGTGGGAGGGAGGCAGGAAAGGAGAAAGTATGGTTGTGTAGAGGAAAATGAGGGGTGGGGAAGGGGTGGGGGGAAGGAAAGATAATAGAATGAGACAAACATCATTACCCTAGGTACATGTATGATCACACAAACTGTGTGACTCTACTTCATGTACAACCAGAGAAACAACAGTTGTACCCCATTTGTGTACAATGAATCAAAATTTTAAGTAAATGTACTGTTGTTAAAATATGTTGTATGAGGGAGAGTGCAATTCATTGAATGTCAAGAATTTACTTCTTATTTGTTAGAGAGTTTAGTTTTTCACTTACTGACACAAAATTGTCATTCTTCTTTGAGAAAACATTTGTTTAACAATCTTAAAATTACCAAGAAACTAAACAACTTAGAAGGGATTGCTAATAATCTACAGAAGATAGATTATATTTTATGGTTGAATTTTTAAATATATATGTGATATATTAATTTAGGTATTTGTTTTGTTTCCATAACAAAAATCATAGTGTTTCAGTAAAGATATACTTGTTAAAAATTTTATCAGATTTATTATCAATTTTATGGATTTGCTGACTCTGTGGAAATAATTCAGAAAAAGGCAATTAATTTGTGATCAACACAATGAAAGGAAATCTCTACACCTGTGTGTTTCTACCAAGAACACATATCAGTGCCCCAAAAGTTCACCTGCATTGATTTGATTTACATAATATAAAAATACTTTCTTTTGAAAAGCTGATTATAGTGCTAAGAATGACTAATTAATTCATAGTTATTAGTGGACAAACTTCCTATTTTTTGACTCTTGGGGTATATGACTAATGAAGTCTGTAAAGTCCTTGTTTAGATGTTTTTCCTTCAAAGTAGAATATGTGGCAGAAAAGGAACCATGAATTGATAGTTTTTCTGTATTTTATACTATTGTTATCATTGTTCTTTGTTTTATGTCTTTATATCAGCAAATTGGATGTAGAAGTAGCATTGTGGAAAACAACACATATAAAAGTTATATGGTCTTTTGACAGAGGTGCTAAGAAAATGTATTTCACAGTTGTGTGTTTAATTAAAAAATGAGTTCAATTTTCAGTTCTACGGACACAAGTGTGGTGGTTTTATCAGGTCCCCATCAAGTGAGTTGATGTTTAAAAGAAATAATTGTGTGTACAGGAACTCATAAAATTGATCATGTTTCAAATAATATTAATGAATCATATATCCTTTGGGGCAACTTACTGATTATTTATTGTCATGAAATCACAGTGTTATGGTTTAGACACAGTGTCCCCCAAAGACTTATATGTTGAAGACTTGGTCCCCAGAGCAACAATGTTCAAAGGTGGAATTTTTGGGGAATGACTGGCTCATGAAGGCTCTGACCTTATGAGTGGATTAATCAATTTAGAGCTGAAGGAGACTACTGGAAGGTGGTTGAAACTCTAGGCAAGTTGGGCATGGTTGGAGGAAGTAGGTCACTGGGGCATGTCTTTGGGGATTTTATATTATCCCTACACCTTCTTCTCCCCACCTTTCCAGCTGCCATGACTTGAGCAGCTTTCTTCTGCCATGATATTCTGCCTTACTTCAGTCCCAGAGCAAAGAAGTTGGCTGACCAAAGACTAAAATCTCTGAAACCATGAACAAAAATAAACCCTTCTTCCTCTAAGTTGTTTTCCTCAGGTATTTGTCACAGCAATGAAAAGGTGACTAATAGTATTTGAAAAGTGTATCCATATAGTTTTGTCTTTTACCTGGGTCCCTCTCACAGCATTTCCTCTCTCTGAATTAGCATGCCACAAAGGGTGTTACTAAGCACTTGTTTACATTTAGTATCATTTTAAATGTTATGTGAGGAGATTTAGATACAGTTGCATTCTCAGGGGGTTTACAAAGATAGAGAAAATAGGAATGTTAACTCAAGTATTGAGAATGGAAGTAAGGTCATTTAATTGTAAAAACTAGATTTATGTTGAATAGTTGTCATGGATACATAAGAGAGAATGGAAGGACATTGCTAGTTATCTTCTCTGAAGTGTGTAAATAAGATTTCTGGAAGTAAAAGAAATGCATTTTGAAAGATGGGAGAGAATGCACACACATGCACATGCACACACACACAACACACACTTGTGCCAAATGGAATAATGAAAGGAATAATAAAACAATTACAATGGCTGAGGTGATGAAAGGGCTAATCCAAATCCACCTTAAAATAAGAAGGTGCTTATGCCTGAAAGGGTGAAGACTGAAGAGAGTTTCAGTATCATTATTCATGTGTGTAGATTAAGCCTTAATATTTACTCCATATTTTAGAATACAAAAATGAACCTATACCTATGAGCATAAAGGAAACAAATGTCGAAAAGTTTTCATACCTAAATGCATTTTTTAGCTCCTGGTTGCATTTTAATAAGCTGTATGCATGGCATTGCTTTGCTGTCTTGCACTTTACAATGAGGGCTGTTATAAGAAATGTCCTATTAAATGTTTTTCTTATTGGTGGAGAGTATAGCTCTAAGCCAAGTTTGTTTTCAACCCTTAGAAATTGCATAGGACCAAAACATAGGGTTTATTTTATTTACTTTCTTTTAAAAATGCTTTTTACATTTATAAATTATTTTTAAAGTACAGAGACTGACATCATAAATACATCAGTACCTATCACCTAGCACTGAAAATTTTAATATTTTTCATTTCACTTCAGATATTTTTTTAAAAAATCTAAATTAAGTTGAATATTTCAGATAAAGCTGAAGCCCTTTTTCTGAAGTCTTACTTAGTACCATTTCCCATCCTTATCTCCCCAGAGGTAATCACAGTCATTAATTGTATTTCTATCTTTCCAGGCCTTATATTGATTTTAATATATTTTGCCATAGAGCTTGTGATTTTAAATTTTTCATGAACATTATCATGCCATATCATTCTGCAACATGTACTTTTCCTTTCATCCTTGTTTTGAGATATACCCATATTAATGCATAGACTTAGTTCATTCTTTCAGTTGCTGTTTGGCGTTCCACAGTAGCACAGACTACCATTTATTTATTCTCCTTGTGGCTGACATTTAAATTTGCAAAATTTTGATTTTAGCTGCTGTACAACAGCAGCCACCTCTTGCAGGTCTGTGGGTGCCTGTGTTCAGGATCTTCTCCAAGGTAGACCTAGAAGGGAAATTGCTGTGTTATTGAATCTTTATATTTTTAATTTTATAATTTTTTTACCTCATAAGATATTACAATTGTGATTTTTTAATTCTGCCAGTCTGATAAATGTGAAAAGTGACTTAATAATATTTTAATTTGTATTACCATAATTACTTATGAAATTAAAAATCTTTTTATGCTTACTAGGCAGTTTTCTTTCTCTGTAAATTGCTTATTTGTGCTTTTTCTCCATTTTCTATTTTTTCTCTATTAATCTATAAAAGTACTTTATAAGTTCTGGATATTACTTTTTATAGTTATATGAATTACAGATACTTTCTTCCATTGGTCATTGCCTTTTAATTTTTTTTTGTACTAGAGATTGAACCCAAGGGTGCTTAACCACCGAACCACATCCCCAGCCCTTTTTAATTTGGAGGCAGGTCTCACTAAGTTGCTTAGGGCCTCACTTAGTTGCTGAGGCTGGCCTCAAACTTTCAATTCTCCTGTCTCAGCTCCCTGAGTCACTGGGATCACAGGCATATGCCACCACATCCAGCTGCCTTTCAATTTTGTGTATAGTGTTGTCTATAGTTTTAAAGAAGTTTAAGATTTAAGATTTTTTTTTTAGTTTTAAAGAGATTTAAGATTATTTTATGTTTGCCTGTGCTAAAGGTCATATGCATTTTACTTACTGGCTCAGGACCAGTTTCTACATTGATTTTGAGACTTGGAATAGACACTGTATTTGCGAGCCTAGCAGGAATACTACAGAACTTGGGCACTGCACCAGCATAGGATTCTGCACTCCACCCCTTTAGTCCTCTGGTTCCCCTTGTCTTTCTCCTGTGGAATGATCATGATGTAGCTAGTCCATTTTGTGTCTGGTTGTGTCCTATGTGATATCTGTTCTTTGTAATTCCTCCGGTTTCTCTCTATGTATGGGTCCCACAATTGTGAAAGGACAGCCACCAGTCATTCAGATCTTTTTTAAAAAGGTCCTACTTTTCTTTTAGAGTACTTTGTCTTCAATTCCCTCTCCTTCCTTGATTTTGAGTTCCATTTTCATTTTTAGTAGTGGCGTGTGTGTGTGTGTGTGTGTGTGTGTGTGTGTGTGTGTTGTGTTATATTTTGTCAAGAATTTCTATATATTTGAGGTAGAAAAGGAAATTTCCATGTTAACTCTGACATCCTGATGAAAAGTGCTGGCTATCTTTATATATACTAACTACAAACTTAGATTTTCTTTGTTTGAACTCTTCTATACATTGGAGGCAACTTTTGGTTCTTTAGCATTTAATAGCAGTTTGGCAGATAATCCCAGCAGGAACTCCCTCTAACTTTAGATATCTTGCTTTGCTAACTTGTGCTTTTCTTTTCTTTTCTTTTTCTCCAACTCTCCCACCCCCAGTGTTTCACCTACCTGTCCCTTTATACTCATAAGGAAGCAGCAAAAGAGATAGAGAAACTATGTCATATGTAAAACCCCACCATAGGATCTCCCAACAAAAAATGATTTTTAAAAAATTCTTTTTCCTAGTAATTTGTCTTTTAGGGCTCATTTGATGGAAGAATATTTTAGTTTGTATTCAGTGCTAAAATTTACCCTGGTAGGTGTCCAGCTCCTTAGATGACTTTTTTTCTGGGTTTTAAAATGCTAAATGAATATAACATACACAGTTTTCACAGTTTTATCTGAAGACTCAAAAAAAGTTTTGATGTGTATGTTGTTAAATGATATTGGTAATTTTTCATAAGTGTCTCATCTCTACTTTTGAAAATATTGGCATGATAAAATCAGAAGACAATGCTTTTTCATAGATGATCCCTTGGAGCGATTATAAACAACAAAATTACTGTGCTAGATGGACCTTAAAATGTCTGGTATGTAATATTAGTCCCTGAACCACCTTTTCACTAGATGTAGCTCTTTGGGTGATGTGAATAATATAAAAATTGTTCTTCCTCATAGAATTTCAGGAGATTTTGTTGCTGCATGATGCCTAGTCTAGAGTCCCATGGGACCAGGGCAATGGTAGTTCTAGCCTAGCTCCCAAAATGGGGATTTTGAACAAGGATCATGTGAAAAAGAGTCATATTCCTTTCCTGGTCTAGCATTTCATAATTCTTTGCAAATTTTATCCAGTCCAAAATTTATCCAAATTTTATGTAGCACTGCAAACCACCACTTTGTACAATCAAAGGGTGGGGAGCAATTTTTAGGGAAGGCAGGATACCTCCACTGGGCATGTGACCTTCAACATTAACTTAGAGATGTTTCAAGAGAGATCTGTCACTTTGTAAATTCTCAGTCTCTTGTGGCATCAGACCAGGAGTACCCAAAGCACCCAGCTTCAGTGGAACCTTGGCACTTATGTGTTCCCCTCTGTCTTCAAGGGACCTGGCAAACAGTCAGAATTCCATGCATCCTGCAGATATTTAAGAAGAGGAAAGGCAATCCATGACAAAGGTACAGACTATCACAAGAGGAATGCAGGCTGGAGGAAAGTGCTGCTTCTCTGAAGATGCCAGGAGCTCTGTGCCCTGAAGGGAATCCAGTGTCTTCTCAAAGCAGAGCAAAGCAGTTCCTCCAGTGTGGGAATTTGTGGGTTCACATGAGGGCAGTTTACCATGGAGTCATGAAGTCTCTTCCGTAGTGTTTTTTAATTTAATAATATGCTGATATAAAAAGCTAAGAATAGAGACAAAAAGGTAGGCATGTAATAAATATTTTTTAAAGGTCAGACTTCAAACTTTGCTTTTTTAGGATTGTTGGGATTTTAGGAATCCAATTACTAACATAACAAGCAGACTTCTAAGATAGGCCCTGAAATTCCTTTTCTCAGCCTTCAAACATGCCCTACATAATCACCAGAACTGTAAATACTGTGAATTTTATTCCCACAATAAGATTATATGGCACAGATGACCTTATAATAGGGAGATTATCTGAATGGACCTGACCCAATCACATAAGCCCTTTAAAGCAGAGAGTTTTCTCTGTCTGGTTACAGGGAGGGTAGTCAAAGATTTGAAGCACAGGGACCTGACCTACCATTGATGGCTGAAAGATGATGGGAATCATATGGCAAGGGGCATGAGTGGCTTCTCATAGCTGAAACTATCCCTAGATCAGCCAGCAAAGAAATGAAAACTATAACAGTCTTATGACCAGAGGAACTTAATTTTGGCAAAACCAAGAATGGTGTTGGAAGCAGATTTTTCTCTAAATGAGAACTTGGTTTCGACAAAACTCATGATTTCAGTCTTGCGATACCATGAGCAGAAAGCTGGAAGAATTTTAAAGATATCATTTTAATGTTGATAGAAAAAGACTAGATTACCTTGAATAGATGATTAGTAGCAATATAGTTGTTAAAGATATGACTGGTGAGGGCTCAGGAAGAGCTGATGACCATTTTATTGGAAGCTGGATGAAGGAGGATCACTGTTATATGGTGACAGAAAGCTTAGGGAAGTTTGCACTTGGAACTGGGTGGAAAAGAAATGCAGAAGTAATGAACTTCCGAAGTGATAAAAGAAGATTTGCAAGGGTTTGATGGTGCCACCTGGCTACTTTTTGCTGCTGAAAGTTAAAAGGAAAGAGAGAGATATTGAGAGAAGAACTCTTAAACAAAGGATCTGGACTTTAGGGCTTTGGGATATCGTCAGTCTATCCAGATGGGAAAAGAGTGAAGAGTTATCACCAACAGGATGTCATAGATAAAAGACTGAGTATGTGAACATACGGTCCTTTGCCATAGCCTCAAAAAGATCAAAGGTCAGAGTATTCAGTTACAAAAAAGATCCTTCTAGGAGATTAAGGGTGCTTCTACTGGATATTTTCAAACTAGATGGACTCCAGGAAGTTTAAGGCAGATGCCCCTCAGTTACACCAACAGAGACCAAGAGTGAAAGGATAATCACAAAAATATTGTGGGTGTGACTTTTGTCTAATATAGTGAATTCCCATAAAATCCACTCAAAGCCCATTGGGTTCTTAAGAAAAGGACAGAGTGTGCAATATGAAAGGAGGCTAATGGGACCAGAATTCTACTGGCAGGAAATAGACTGTAAAACTATGTAACCACAAGCCTGCACTCCCATTAATAAGAAAGGACTCAGAGGGTAGAATCAAGAGCCCAGAGGACTGTTTTGATAGTGTAATTATTAAAACCTATGACTGGCACCTGTGGCCACCCAACATTCCTCATACTTCCACCATTTAATCAAACCCACCCATCTGGGTTCAGCAAGAAGATGACACTACCCATGTCCCCCTGGAAGGGAACAAGCTGTTTACAGCAAGATAGGGAAGGGAAAATTGCTTCCCAAAGACAGATGATGTTTTAAAGAGAGACTAAGTTGAACTGCATATGCTCAGTCACTTTTCCAAATTTGCCAAAATGAACCATCTAGGAGTGGGGAAGCTCCCAGTTATGTGAGGAGTGGAAAATGAGAATTCCCTCCAATAAGAGTATAGGCTAGTTTTAACATACCCAGGTATGTCCACAGCTCTAAAATGATATTTCACTTAAGACCCAAGAAAAGGAGAACAGTTCCAAGACACCTCTTTATTCAATCATACATTGGCCTTATGGCTATAACTAAATAGCCCATTAATAACCTCATTAAGAATGGAGCCAAGAAATGTGGAAAATGGATATCTTGGAGTTGATGTAAGGGTATATAGTTATCAGAGTAAAGATGAAGAAGATCCAACATGGAAAATAAATAAATAAAATTATAAATTGGTGTTTTAGTCAGCTTTTTTGCTGCTATGAGTAAACGACCCGACAAGACAATTTTAGAGGAGGAAAAGTTTATTTGAGGTCCCATGGGTTCAGAGGGCTCAGTCCGTAGACAACTAACTCCATTCCCTAAGGCTCCAGGTGAGGTAGAACATCATGGAGGAAGACTGTGGCCAAGGAAAGCAGCTCACATGATGATCAGAAAGCACAGAGAGACTCCATTCACCAGATACAAAATATATACTACAAACCCACACCCCCAATGCTCACCTCCTCCAGCCATCCCCTCCCCTCCTTCAGTTACCACTCAGTTAATCCCCATCAGGGGATTAATTCACTGATTGGGTTAAGGCTCTTATAACCTAGTCATTTCTCCTCTAAATCTTCCTTCATTATTTCACATTTGAACTTTTGGGGGACACCTAATATCTAAACCATAACAACTGGGTGGCAAATGTGGAGGGCCTTGTAGGAAATTATCTAAGTTTAGTTTTTATATCTATATAATATTGAAAAACTAAGTAAAATAATGTAGGTGAAGTAGTTAGCACATGCCTGGCTCCTAGAAATAACTCTATAAATAAGATTATAATAAATTTTGATATTATTGTTACCCCTGTGGAATGGTAGTGAAGAAAGTAATTAGAAAAATATCATGAGAATAACAAAGGACAGGGAGGAATGATAATGATAATAATTAAAGGCATTGGTATTAAGGCTGGTTCAGAAACTGAAGTCCTAGACACAGTTCTTTTTATCTCTGCTTAGTTGTTCTTATCTGGCAGGAAGATGCCTCTATACTGATGTAACTCTAACTGTAGAGTCTGTGTAACTATTTGAAAGTTCTAGTAAAATGAAATTTTCTAATCACAATATAGAGCATGCCTGAATAGGTATCTGTTGTTATTCACTTTGAACCAAAGGATCATTGATTCATTAGTACATTCTATGACTCTCAGTAATCATTCTTTCATTTACTTACTCAGTAAATATACACCAAGTGCCTTTAATATAATAAGTTTTATATGCAGTCCTTCATTCTTCATACCCTATGTAATTATAAGAGGACACTCAAACAGAAATTGTCCCTCTTCTGTTATCTTTTTAATGACTGTTCACTTGCTCTGCCATGGAGATAATTTGCAGTTCTTAGGTCAATAGAGGGTGTTATGGTTTGATGTGAGGTATTCCCCAAAAGATTGTGTGTGAGACAATGCAAGAAGGTTCAGAGGAGAAATGATTGGGTTGTAAGAGTCTTAACCCAATCAGTGAATTAATTGATTAATTGAGGGATTAACTGAGCAGTAACTGAAGTGGTAGGGTATGGCCCGAGGAGGTGGGAGCTGGGGCATGGCTTTTGGGTACATATTTGTATCTGGCAAGTGGAACCCTCTCTCTCTCTCTGCTTTCTGATCACCATGTGAGCTGCTTCCCTCTGCCACATTCTTCTGCCATGTTGTTCTGCCTCACCTTGAGACCTGAGGAATAAAACTGGCTCTCTATGGATTGAGACCTCTGTAACTGTGAGTGCTCAAATAAACTTTTCCTCCTTTACAGTTGATCTGGTCAGGTCCTTTAGTCACAGTGACAAAAAAGCTGATGAAAACAGAAGGTTATATTAATAACTAAACTAAAAGATTTCTTTTAGTTTCAAAATCTATACATATAGCAAAAGAGTTAATAAAAAGACTAAAAATAGAAAATAGATTATGTAGAGTTTGTAATTAGTTAACTTGAGTATGACTACATATAACAAATTAAATATATGTGCATTTATATACAAATATAAAATATGTACCTAAATATATATAAATGTATACATTTAAGTATATATGTATCTGTACATACATATACTATTATAATGTGATTTTAAGATTAACTTCCTGCCCATTTGAAGGGGCGCTGATGAAGCCCTTACCTTTAGGTCATTAGGAGAGTGGCTTTGTTCTCATCAGTGCCTAGGTCTCCTCTTATTTCCTGGTCCCTGTATCATCAAACCATACTTTGGCCATCTGTTCTCACAATGGTCTGATTACTTCCTGGTGTGAATGACCTCATGCTAATAGAAGCATAACAACTAACAGAAGCTATTAGTTTTGCCATAGTTAATCAAAGTTCAGGCCTTGGTATATAGACTTTTTGCCCTGACTGACTCCAGTAGAGCTCATCAACTCTCCTTCTATTAATTTTCCTCTTTTCGTGACCTTTAATTGCTATTGCATGCATTTGTGTACCGTAGGAACTGCAGGGTATGGAACTGTCCTCTGCAATTTCCTTCAAATACCTGTGACTGATTGACTTCATCTGCATTGAGTGCTCTACTGTTGAGGAGGGAGGGTAATATAGATTTGAGGGCTTTAGGTAGTAGGAAAAAGAACCTTTAGAATCAGGCGCTGCCTGGAAACAGCTCTTCAGAGAAGGTACCTCTTGCTTCTGGGCCAGGTCCACTGTTTCTTCTAGGTCCTTGTCCCTTAGGACATTCCTTCCCAGCTCTTTTAACATAGTGACCAAGGTTCCTTTGAGAAAGAGTGATCACTAGCAGGGGTGAGGGGAGTAAAGAAGGGAGGGAGTTTTCTAACTGGATCCCAATTAGTCAAAAATGACTTAAAATGTAAATATTGTCTGTTTATGTAATATATTAGGGGATCAATGAACACAAATAAAAACACTGTGGTAGCATTTAGCAATTGAGGGGCATTCAGTTGATTTAAAATTGACTTACAGGACTGGGGGTGTAGCTCAGTGTTAGAGCTCCTACCTAGCATGCTCAAGGCCCTCCCTCAGATCCATCCCCATTACTGTATACAAATTAACATAATATACATAAAATAAAAAATTGGCTTACAATTTTTTTTTACATTTTCATGAAACAGAATATGGAATACAAGAACCCTGTTAGATTTCTTGGAGCCTGGAAACACAGCTCTGAGCCCCTTGAACATTAGCTTTGAGCCCTTTGAACATCAGCTTGACCTCTGCTCTAATGCCCACTCACTCAGATCTCTCAATGCAAAGAACCTCTTTGTAAAGGAACCAACTGCCACTAGAGCTAAAGTGTCCCTATTAGGCTGAGGGGCAATCTGCTGAACTACTTCCTACCCTCTGTCTCGTGTTTTTTTCTATTATTAACTCCTAGAAATGTGATCTTGCAAAGCTTGAGGGAGTCTTTTCCTTTTTGTTTTCCCTGACAGTACTGGGGATCAAACCCAGGGCCTCATGTATGCTAGGCAAATGCTCTACTACTGAGACATCCCCCTCCACACACACAACCCAGTGTTTTTCTTTTAAATATTAGTCTTTTTATGTGGAAATCTACTGAAATACACCAAATATAGGAACTAAACAAAGAAATGAGTAAATTATGATGATATTATAATAGTAAAAAGGAGAATAGTAAAAAGGAGTAAAAAGTAAAATCAAGATAGTAAAGATTTTATGTAAGCAGGACTCAGAAGTAAACTAGGGATTCAGACTTTATTTTCTGAAGATATAATATCAGTCCTCTACATAATATTTTATGAATAAAAATGTTAATGTAGAATGGAAGGTTCAATTATCCAAGAGAAATAAATCAAGAAACATCTAATTTGAAAATGTTCATAGTGTTCCTTGTTCTCTTATTAAAATTTAGAAATGAGCATTAAGGCAAGCTTATTAAATTAACTGATTCTAATCTTCTAACATGAGACTGAGCACAGAGTTCATTCTCAGTGTGAGTCAATAGGTGACAGGAAGCACTCAAAGATTGTCCAATGGTTATCCAGGAAGCACACTTGCCTGGTTTCCACATCTTTTAAAAGTGAAAGCTTCCACTAGAATGTTTTTAAAAGCTGAAAACGCTAATGGAATCTTTCTATCTTTTGCTGTGACATAATTTTAAGAAAATGTCAGATAGAGGAATGAAAGGAGGAGAAGAAGAAGAAGAAGAAGAGGAGGAGGAGGAGGAGGAGGAGGAGGAGGAGGAAGCGGCGGCGGCGGCTGGATGATCAAGAGTCAGATGTATTTGTTTTTCTGCAAAAGATTTCCAGCAGGTAGTTTTAGAAGAAAAACTTAAAAATTAACTCCAGGTGTCAATTTTTGGCTCTATTTTCTGGTGAGGTTTGATTATTCATAGTCATTTGATATAATTAACAGACACTTAAACATTGCTTGCTATATGCAAGGCACTGCTTTATGTTCATTTCATCTTCTTAACCCCCCTTAGGGATAGATAATAATATGATCCTCATTTTATAAATGAAGAAACTGAGATACATAGAAGTTGCAGAAATTTCCCCAAAGTCATATAGACATTAAGAGGTGCAGTTAGGATCTGAACCCAGGTGGTCTGACTCCATAGTTTATATTTGAAACACTGTGCTATGCTGCCTATCATTGTGATTGTTGTTTGCTGTTAATTTTACAATTAATCCATTGTGAAAAATCACAATTTCAAGCTATTTGCTTTAGGCTCATTTTCATGATTTCAGTCCTGTCTTTGTTTGCTCAGAACTGTCCAGTTGATAGGTACTTGATGATTTTAAAGCTCTTTAATAGTACTTGCCTGCTTACTAGTCAAATTTCTTCTATTCAAACACCCTTTATGTTCTAAGGGTGCATATAGCTCACTATGTCTGTTTCCTTACTCCTCTTAATATTCTCCCAGGAATTCTCTGAGTTAATGAACCACGGGGCCTAAACACTTTACAAGAAACCAGATCACTAGAATAAGTTTATGCTATAAACAGAAAAATACCATCATCATTGCATCCTTAGTACCATTCTTTTGTTAAGAAGACTGAAAAAATATTAATGACTTTGATGTGGTCTTTACCTATCTACATCATTTTCACGGTAGAATTTCTGGAGGCTTCCAATATTAAATCCACTAACCTCTCAGCTTTTATACCCATGACCCCACCTTACCTCCTTTTACAATGTTGAAGTGTCTGTGTTCCTAAGGCCAGCCCCTCCGTTTGTCCCCTGAATACTATCCTCTCAATCCCATTCAAGTTTGTCCCAATCTCTCTCCCTGCTCTTCTCTGACTTCTTGTAGGTATATTCTATAAATATGTTATTACGTCTTTCATCTAAAAATATATTCTTCCTTGATGCCACACCCTCTTCAGAAGATCTCATTCTGTAGCCTAAATACAAGGTCTTCAACCTCTCTCCTGTTCTTTTGAAAAAATTTATCTTGATTTTGTTTAATTGACATAATAATTGTACATATTTACATGACATAATATGATGTTTCAAAACATGTATACATTGTGTAATGTTCAAATCAGGGTACACATATCTATCTCCTTAACCATTTATTATTTCTTTGTGGTAAAAATGTTCAAAATTCTAGCCGGGCATGGTGGTGCAAGCCTGTAATCCAAGTGACTTGGGAGGCTGAGTCAGGAAGATCTCGAGTTCAAAGCCAGCCTCAAAAACTTAGCGAGGCCCTAAGCAACTCAGTGAGACCCTGTCTCTAAATAAAATAAAAAATAGGGCTGGGGATGTGACTCAGTGACCGAGTGTCCCTGAGTTCAATCCCTGGTTCCAAAAAAAAAAAAAAAAAAAGTTCAAAATTCTTTAAGCTTTTTAAATATGTACAGTACATTGGTGTTATCTTTAATCACCCTACTGAGCAATAGCAGTCCAGCACTTCTTACCCTATAGAACTATAACTTAGTACTTGTTGATCAACCTTTCCCTATCCCCCCTCACCAGCTGCTGAAAACTGCTATTCTGCTCTCAACTTCTATGATTAGATTGCACATGAGTGAGATCATGCAGTACTTGTCTTTCTGTTCCTGGGTTATTTCACTTAACATATTGACCTCTAGTTCAATTCATGTTGTCACACATGACAGGATTTCATCCTTTTTTATGACTGAACAATATTCCATTGTGTAAATGTGCCACGTTTTCTTTATCCATTCATCAGTTGATGGACACGTAGGTTGTTTCCATTTCTTGGTTATTGTTAATAGTGCTATAGTGAACACAGCACTGCAGATGTCTCTTTGACATACTAATTTCAATTCCTTTACACACATTCCCAGGAGCAGGATTATTGTATCATATGGTAGGTCTGTTTGAAGAATCTTCATGTTATCTTCCATAATGGCTGTCCTAATTTACATTCCCACCAACAATGTACAGGGTTCACTTTTCTCCACATCCTTGCTGGCCGTGGTTATCTTTTTTTTTTTTTTTGACAATGGTCATTTTAAGTAGAGGAAATCAATACCTCATGGTGAACTTGATTTGTATTTCCCTGGTGATTAGAATACTTCTTCTTCTTTTATTTATTTATTTATTTATTTATTTTTAGTCTTCCTCTCAGTGTTGTCTTTTTCCCAGAAAACTGGATGGATCTTCCTTATTATTCTATCTCCTAAGCTTTGAGTGTCCTGGGGCTCAGTCCTTGTTGTGGTTTGGTTATAAGATATCCCCCCTAAATTCCTATGTTAATGCAGAGGTGAAATGATCACATTATGGGAGCTGATAATGTAACCTAATCAGTGGATTAGGATTAATAATGTGAATGGATTAGTAGGCAGTAATTGTAGGCAGGTGGGGCACAGGTGGAGGAAGTGGGTCACTGGTGGTGTGCCCTGGGGATTATATATTTTGTGCCTGGCTCCTGTCTCTCTCCCTCTCCTTCCTGGCTACTATGAGATGAACAGCTTTCTTCTCCTATGTCCTTCTGCCTTGATGTTTTGCCTAACCTTGGTCCCTGTTGTCAATGGCCTGAACCTCTGAAACCATCAGTCAAAATAAACTTTTCCTTCTTCTAAATTATTTAGGTATTTTGGTCACAGCTATGAAAACCTAAATGATACACTTCTCTAAGGATGTCAATTTTCTAGGCAATACAACTAATAAAATGTAACTACATATCATTTATATGTTCATTATAATAAACTAATATCTCTGGCCTGAACTCCTCTCTAGAACTCCAAACTCACATATCCAATGGTCTCAAATCTAATATGCCAAAACTACATTCTTGCCTTTCCCTCCAAACCTACTACTTCCCTTCCTTCCTTTTCTTAAAAGGACATCTGTTTTCCCAGTGCTCAGCTAGAAAACTTTGGTATCATCTTTGATACTATCCCCCTCAAACACATCTACATCTTGGCATGGACAGAAGGCTCTACCTTTAATATATAATGAGGACTATTATAATAGCCTCTGAATCTCCTAATTCATTTCTCTGCCTCCCTTTCTATTTGCACTCTTCCCCAATCTGTTTTTTACACAGAAGCCAGACTGAGCTTTCTAAAATTCACTTCATGTCATGTCAATCATCTGCTGAAAAACATATCAATGGCTTCCCATCCCACATGAAGTAACATCTGAAGTCCTAACTATGACATAGGGGGCCCTGCATGGTCGACCTCCCTGCACCGCACTGCACCAGGACCTCTTTCATATCCTACCACTTCCCACCCCTACTTCTGCCCCAGTCTTTACAACCTACTCCTTCCTGGTGAGCTCCCTCACACAGCCTTTCATACTGGCTTGTCCCTCTTCCTTAGCCCTTCTCTCCCAGATGTCTGCAAAACTCCCTCCAATACTACATTCAGTGTTGCACATAAACCTCATCTCAGCAAGAACATCCTTGATGATCTGACTTAAAATTGCATCCTCCTTCCCAGTCATTATCTATTATCCTCATTATTTTTCCCTTAGCATTTGTCACCTCCTGACATCTATTTATTTATTGATCAACCATCTTTACTTCCTCTGCTAGAATGTAAAACCTGTTGAAAAAAAAAGAATTTGTCTTTTTTTCATTTATTTCCAGTACCTAGTGCAAGGCACCCAAAAAAATATTGATTGCATGAATGAGTTTAATGAACAAGCTGTATATGACTACTAAGCTTATACAACATACAACTTTGATATTGGATTATAGAGGAATATGTGCCAAACGAGGAGGTCCTAATGAGATGAATGACCTTGGGCAAGTTATGTAGGCTCTGTGGGATTTTGCCTCCTCAATTGTAAAATGAGGTGTTTGGAGTAAGTGGTCACAAAAGTCACCTCAGCTCTAAGAAGTCATGTTGAATTACTGAGATTTGATTAGTTTTCACTTTTCACTCTTTCTGACATTTCAGGTTTTAAAATACAACATCCTTGGTATATATACTCCCTTAATGAATAGTGAAAAGAGAGGAATTAAACAAGATCACCGACAAATTCATTACAGCAGTATCAACATATGACATGATCATTATGTAATATTTCAATGCCTGTACTGAAAATAGACATTCCTCCTAAAGAAGACATGACAGTTATTTTTTAATCTACCTGGCATTTCAATTAAGAGGGAGATAACTAATGTGTTTACCCCAGAACATTTTCTTGGTTCATCCTGTTTTAAGAAATAGGACTGCATCACAGCAGAAAATAGTCTACTGCCAGTTTGAGTAGGTAGCTCTGCTATGGAAAAATGCTCATGTCAGTGACTGAAGTGAACACTGCCTGAAACGAACTGACACTATTTATTTATGCATATTTACATTATCTACTTCAAAACAATTTTAAATGAGAGTGGTTAACCCATTTCATGCTGGATATCACCCACTTAGGTTTATCTGCCCTTACTCTGCTGTATGGCTCAGAGGTTTTCCTGTGTGTCTCCCTTGGCCTCTAGCTTCTGGGTTCAGCCAAAGTGGAACACAGATCAGAGTAAAGAAGGAAGGTGAGATCACAAGAGCTGTTTCCCCAAGCCCTGGTCCTATAGGGCTGTGCTGATCAGCTGGGTCTTCTACCAAAGGGCTCAGCTCCTGTTGGGTGGGCCTTCCCACGGGCCCTCTCTGTCTCTGGTCAATAGGTGATACATCAACTCTGTACCATACAATCCATTGTGATCGCCCTGCATTGTAACCCTCCTTTTTTCAACTATTCTGTTATTACATTCTTCTCAATTTATCCTAATTTTGATTGTGCCATCTGTTTGCTATTAGGAATCATTAAAATAGATAATCAGTAAGAGAACAAGAGACAAAAAATTAAGGAGATGGGAATATAGTTACATCAGCAAACCAAGAATAAAGAAGAGAGTTGTAATTGAACATGGTTGAGTTAAAGAAAAACATTTGGCTCTTATTTGTTAATAATGTACAACATAGCAGCTATCGGGAGCTAGCAGCATATATTGAAGGGAAGAATGCAAACTGCTCAATAGACAGCATTTGGAATAGAAGTTTTATGAGTCTAGGTCAGTCCTCATATGATATTGCATCAGCCATGATGGGGCCTATGGCATGAAATTAAATCATGGTTCTGTGAAACTTTCCACAGAAAGTGAAAGTGATGCCACATGCAAAGTGATAAAAGTGAAATAGAAATATACAATTTTTATGATTTGACTTGATATAGGAATTATGTTTGTAAAACTCAAAAATGAATAATATTCTTGTCCATAAGCTGCCCCTCCTAAATATTGGCTTTCTTGCTCAGACCTTTAAAAACCATACTTTTATATTTATGAAGCATTTTATGTTTGCTGTAGATAGTTTTGAAAATACAAAGAAGCATATAAAATAAGAAAAAAGCCATATCCTGAACCACTGACAAAAGAAAGTATTAACAATGAACATGTACTCTTTTCTCCTACATATGCAGGTATATTATTTTTGACCTGATTTTCTCCAACGTATCATTATATCTTGTACCGTTTCCCTTTTTACCTACACATAATTTTGGTTGGTTGTATAGTGTTTCATCAGAATTGTTACTTCACAATCTCATATTAGGGAGTAGTTAAATTGTTTCCAATTTTTTCACTCTTTCAAGAAGTGTGATGAACATACCTGCATATAAATCTTTGTATATGCCCTTGCTTGTTAGTCATTGAAATTTGTTTCTTAACTCTTAAGACTTTTGTTAGTTGCTTTATTCTTCTTCAGAAAAGGTAGGACAATTTACTCTCCTAACAGCAGTGGATGAATTTGTTTATTAACCTGGAGGTTAGTGGTGGAAAATTTTAAGTTTAGGATTCTAATAAGTAGCTGAAATATGAACAGTCTGAATTGTGGACTGAAAGATCTATTAAGCTCATGATGGAAACCTGACTTTCTGTTTTGAAAACCAATGATCTGGCTTTGATTTCTTGCACATGTAGAGTTTTCCCATCTTTACATAATGAATGCCTATAAAGAAATGCTACTGAAATCCAACTTTTCATTCAGAAATTTAAACCAGTCCTAGGCTAAGGCACACAGAAATTGCTGTGCCACAAAATAGAGAACATAAAACACTGACCGAACGGTTTTGAGGCGGGGAGTAAGTGCTCATCTCCAGCACAAAGTAACTTAATGGTGGCCCTGATGAGCAACTTGACTCACAGAAGTACCAGCTCTTCATGCTCTGTTGAGATTAAATGTCCTCCACACCTTTACACGACTGAACACATTGGCTCATTGATCGGAAAAGTTGCGATGTTATTTTCTATTGAGGTGCTTTGGGATTTATATGAGCTGATATAAGAGAAGTATTCTATGCAATGCTACCTTCCTACATTCTTTTTCATTGGATCAGTTGAGCAAATGTCTATCTTGCACCTCTCTTCTGCAAGATGTGACACCAACATAAATATATACTATAGTATAAGGAATATTCTTTACCTTCCAGGAGTTCACACAAATATGTCAAAAATTATGTGGCAAAATACCAATGATGGTCAAATAGATGATGTAAAAACAGGAGTCATTTTCAATTGGTAGTGATTTTATGTGCCATAGATAGGAATGGAAAAATTTATGTTAAAAAAATGAATATTTTTCTATTAAGATATCCTGTTATATTTTTACAAATAACAATGATACTTTGTTTATGTGGGGTTGCACATTTCTAGCCAAAAGCAGAAAGAAAATCTTTAAGTTTCATGGAACTAGCTAAATAAATTGAATATAGAAAATGGAATAAAAATATAATTTCTCTTAATGGTTTATGGGAGAATTGAACTGGATCTTTTAAGTTTCACAGACAATTTCTTTAGTGTGTCTGGTTAAGTGTTATGACTTCTTGCTGAAAAAGTTATTAGAGCTCTGGAGATAATGACCTGGGAACAACATACAGAAGTCTATTTGTTCAAAGATTCAACATCGCAAAGATAGCCTGAAGTTAGAAGCCACCTATTTTCCTACAATAATGCTTTAACTCTAACTTTCTGCTTTCTATGTGTAAACAAGAAATTCTTATTTCATCCTGAGTTTAAGTTTTTTATAGTTAAACTTTGATATACTCTCCTACATGAATTTCATACTTATTAGTGGGGTTTTTATTAAGAAGCAAGTTGTTTTGAAGATTACAAAATAGGGTATGGCATAAAAGTGAACTTAAGCCCTCTGGAAAAAAACAGTATAGCATTATTTTGTCATATGAATCTACATGTAAAATAGTTTCTCCAGTTTATTTACACTTTTACTGGCTTAACTTTACTAAAATGAACAAAATGTGGCACTGTGAAAAGGAATATTTTGCGTCCAATACAAATCAGAGGCAATAAGAGGAGATGGGGGAAAATGAGGGTTTTGTTTTTTTAGAAACCTCATGTAGTAATCAAGAGAGATCAGCTTTAAATTCAACTTATCATTTACACTTTCTGAACACCTATTGCTGGAATATTTTAAGGACCATTCAAAAAAGTCTAAAAATCAGAGCATATAGAATCTGTGTCTCTACAAATGTCCCAAAGAGAAACCCTTAGTATTGATGTTAATCTGAGGCTTACAAAGCCAATAATTCTTAATCCATACTCCCTGCTCCTATTAACTGATAAGAAGTGAATGGAATGGTCCTTAGGGAAGTGCTTAGTTCAGCCTTTACCATCCTGCAAATAAAACTGCTGACCAGGTTCCCATCCACAACTTTGCTATTCTTGGACCAGAGGACAGAAGAAGCTTCCACTCAAGTAACAGTGATCCATTAAACCCTATTCTATGTTAGAAATAACAAAAGGTGCTAGGTATACAATGATAAATAATGCAGATCAAATGGGCAGTGCTATGCCAAGGAAACATAAACAATGCCTAAAGGGTACACCTGACTTTATCTAGAGAAGAAGGAGGAGGAGGAGAAAGGCTGGGGAGGAGTGATCAAACTGAGTCTTAAGGGATGAACAGGAGGGCTCTGCCAGGCAGCAAGGCAAGGCATAGCAATTCCAGGCATGTCGTAAATGCCCAAGTACATCAGTAACAGTCCAGGGGCAGAATCTTATGAAAGAGAATCAAGAAACTTGAGACAGGGCAAAGATAGAAGGGCAATCAATCATAAGCAAAGGATTATTGGTGTGCCAAGAGTGGAGCTAATGTTTTCCCAAGGAGGACTTAGAGTAAGCTTCAAGGACGTGGTGGCATTATTGTCTTAAAGAAAACAAAAACCTGAGGAAAAAAATAGAATGATTGGCAGGTGGAGGAGATGAGTTAAATTATTCTAGTAGAGAAAACCATGCAAGAAGCATAATGGTGCTTGGCCACCTTCTCTCCTCTAACTACATTCTCATCCTAGAGATCTTATCTAGTTCTGTGGTAACAAATATCATTTAAAACAGTTAGGTCCTTAATTTAGGTCTCCAGCTCTGAATTCTCCCCCTGAGCCACCCATTTATACTTCCAGATGTTTGTCATCTCCACTTAGAGCTGCTACAGGCATGTCAAGTGTTACATATTCAAAACTGAGCTCCTGATTGTCTTCCTTTTTCCCAATCTGTTGTTGCCCAATCTTTCTTCTCAGTTATTGATACCATCATCCAGCCATTGGCTCCAGCAAGAACTTGGGAATCATTATTTATTCTTTTCCCTCCAATCTCCATATTCATCCAGTCCCTATGAGCATTCTGACTCCACCCACAAGCACATCTCAAATCTGAACACTTCATTCCATATCCTCGTCCAAGTGATCTTCACCTGATCATTCTTTCTGGTCTCCTTGTTTTTCTTTAGTTCCTCTACTATCTACTTTCCACTTAATAGCTAGAACTAACTTTTTTAATGTAAGCCATATCTTGTCACTCCTTGCTTTGAACTTGGCAATGCCTTTTCCTTCTTTCAGTCACCAAACCCTGGCCTAGTCCCCCAGCAGCTTTCCAATCTTGCCTCTTGTCTTTACACCAACAACTCCCATTGTACTGGCCTCCTCCCAATTCCCAGCAATGTGTGAGGTCTTTCCCACCCAAGGCTATTGCATTCACAGTTTCCTCTCTCAGCAGTTCTCCCCTCCATCTCTTTCCATGGCTGCCTTATCTCTTATCTTTCAGGGTTTTACACAAAGGTCCTGTGGAAGGCATTTTAATATGCCTTATAATAATTCAACCCAAATTATTCTGCATTGTCATCCTACTATTTCCTTTTTGGGAGTTAACACACATGTAATAATCCTTCATTTATTTGTTTATTGTCTCTTCCTTTCAATAAAATCCCAGTACTATGAAGCACATGTTTCTCTCTTTAAATACCATAGCCCATGTACATAATACAACATTTTCTAAGTATGTGCTCAATAAATATTTGTTGAACAAATGAATGCCAAAGTCAGTACTGTTTGAAGACTCCAGATAAGGACTAACAGAATCAAATACACAGAGACATCAAGTTAACTAAGAATTGAAATGTTATTTGATTTGATCCCTTGGAAGTCACTGGTGAGAACAACGAATCTGGTTGGAAGTTACAGGTAGGAACACCATGGGTGAGGAATAAAATAGTACATGTGAAATTGGAGAACAGCAAGTATTCTAAGATCCTTGGCCAAAAAAGGACAATGAAGAGTGTGGTGTAAAAGTCTCGGGGGCTCTAAAGAATCTTTTAACAATTTTAATGGGGCATATTTGTGGTTCATTCTGTGTGGGGGAGAAGGAAGCAGCAAAGATGGTGAGGATGAAGGTGGAGGGAAGAGAGGGAATGGTTGATGGAGTAAGGTTATGGAGAAGATGGAATTGAGAATCGGGCTGTGGTCCTAATAAGGAATTTGTCTTCAACAGAAGGCAGGGCACTTCTTCCTCTGATGTGCAGGACATCAAGGAAAGTACTTTTAAAGTGTCTGTTTCCTCAGATAAAAGTGAGGAAGTAGAAGAAGATCTAGAACTGAAGATAGTGACCATGATTTGGAATATCACTATGAGAAATTGAGAGGCATTGGCCAGGAATTCATAAAAGGAATGCTGAATGTCACTGAATATTCCAATGAAGCCATAAATTTAGTAACAGTTTCTACAATTGTGTCATCAATCAAATGGTTACTAAATACATGCTATGTTCTAGACACTTAACTGCTCTCAAAAGTATCAAGATGAATAAATCCCAATTTCTGCAATTTAGTGTGAGAGAGAAAAAGCAAATTAGCAAACCATAATATTGAGGGCTAAATTGAAGGAATAGCTTTATTCAACCAGACCCCAGAGGACCCCAGAGGCCCCAGAGGATGATGCAATGGGGCACATCAGTTGTGGGCACACACTCTAATGCTATAATTCAAGATTTCCGAAGTGGAAATGTTGCCAGTGATAAAAGAATCCTGGAAGAGGAGAAGGTGAGTCCCTGGAATGGAAGAAGTCATGGAAGTGTGAGAATAACAAATTGAAGGGACATTCAGAAAGATGCTGAAGTTTCCTAGGAAGGCACAAGGAGCTGACATGGAGGAGATTTTGACTTGGGTGTCTGACGTCTTCATAGGTATTTGAGAGTGACTTGGAAGACCACACATACCAGGGATAAGAACAGATAAAGTATAATATATCCAGATAGTGTAAATATCAAAGGGAGAAGGAATTATACACGGGAAAGATATCACAGTGGTCTTAAAACAGCAGTCATAGAGCCTACAGAATGGGAGGAAATCTTTTCCACATGTATCTCAGAGCATTAATCTCCAGGATATACAGAGAACTCAAAAAACTTAACACCAAAATAACAAATAACCCAATCAATAAATGGGCAAAGGAACTGTACAGGCACTTCACAGAAGAAGAAATACTAATGGTCAAAAATATATGAAAAAATGTTTAATATCTCTAGCAATTAAAGAAATGCAAATTAAAACTACACTGAGATTCCATCTCACTCCAGTCACAATGGCAATTATCAAGAATGCAAGTAACAATAAATGCTGTTATTTCTTGTGGATGTGGAGAAAAAGGAACAGTCATACATTGCTGGTGGGATTGCAAACTGGTGCAACCACTCTGGAAAGTATATGGAGATTCTTAGAAATCCATTTGGAATGGAACCACCAGTTAACCCAGTTATCCCACTCCTAGGTTTATACCCAAAGCACTTAAAATCAGCATACTATAGTGATGCAGCCACATCAATGTTTATAGCAGCTCAGTTCACAATAGCCAAGTTATGCAACCAACCTAGGTGCCCTGTGACAGATGAATGGATAAAGAAAAATGAGAGGGGGAGGGGGTGAGGGGTATGAAAAATGGTGGAATGAGACAGACATCATTATCCTATGTATATGTATGATTACATGAATGGTATGATTGTACATTATGCACAAACATAGAAATGAAAAGTTGTGCCCCATTTGTGTACAATGAATCAAAATGAAGCCTGTAAAAATTTTTAAAAGATAAAACAAAGAAAATTTGGTATATATACATAATGGACTATTTCTCAGCTATAACAAAGAATGAAATTATGGCATTTGCTGGTAATGGAGGGAACTGGAGATTATCATGCTAAGTGAAATAAGCCAGTCCCAAAGAAACCAAAGGTCAAATGTTCTCTTTAATATGTGGATACTAACCTATAACAAGGGTGGGCAGGGAGGAGGGGTATAGAAGGTTATTGGATTAGACAAAGGGAAATGGAGGGGAGGGAATAGGAAAGACAGTAGAATGATTCGGACATTACTTTCCTATGCTCATATATGAATACATGACCAGTGTAACTCTACATCAAGTTCAACCACAATAATGGGATCAAAAGTGTAAAGGGTTGCACCCCATATATGTAAAATATGTCAAAATATACTCTACTGTCATGTATATCTAAAAACAACAAATTAAAAAAATAGAAAATCATGTGCAATGAGAGTATAAATACCATCTGGACCAAATTTGCTCCTAAATGCTAATATCAATATGATAAGCTAATGATATTCTAAAACAGTAAAAGAACATGAGGTAAAATCTAAGAAATTTTAAACAAATATGGAGTTTAGTTAATAAAAAATGGGAGTTATAATGAGGAAAATGCCCACACCATGCCAAGCCCTTGGCATGTGAGGCAACAGAATATGAGCATCCTTCACTCAAGAGAATTTCAGTCAAAATGAGAAGGTAATGATCTAAAGGTTGAAGATATGCAGCATGTTTTGAATGATGACACAGAGGTTCCAGAAGGCCCCAGAGAAAGCACTATGAAGGAGTACAGGGGGAAGAAGTACAGGGAAGAAAGGCGAGAGAGAGAGAGAGAGAGAGAGAGAGAGAGAGAGAGAGAATTCAGCACTTTCAGTAATGACTGAGGGTACCAAAGAGTTAAGAATAGACATAATTTGTCCTGAGATTCACTAAAGTCCCTGCAATCTTGTTCAGTCTGCTATGGTCAAGTTAATGTCTGCTGAAAGACCACTGACTTTTCCTTTAAGACCAATGCTGTGAACAAGAAAACATTACTGGTTTGTTGCAATGCAGAGAGAAATGTTCTTTAATTCAGTATCTATTTTTCAAATTTAGTTATGAAGTATTTTTTATTCTTTATTGATAATGAAAGACATACTCACTGTAAAAGAAAAATAAGGAAGTACAAAAAAACATAAAGAATAGAGGTCACTTATAATTCCCAAATGAAGATTAAATAATCATTGTTAACATCTTTATATCTGATATTAAGAGAATTCCTGGCACTTATCAGTTAGAACTCTGGAACATACTTTGTCAGTTAGTGATACCCCTCTCTCCCTTCTCTACCCTCTCTCTCTTACACATTATCTTTAGTGCTGCATCTTTCTAGCTTTCTCTCTATTCTCCCTAAACTCAGACCGCAGTCATCTTGGGAGTAGATACCACTTTATATGGAGCTCATCCAGATAGTCATTAAGCACTGACCAATGTCACTATTGTGGCTGAAGAGTTTCATGTCTCTGACCATGGAGTTTGGGAGACTTCTTATGGATCTCCTGGGACTCTGAGACCATGGGGTTAATGGAAGTCAGAAAACGACTTAGCTTTTCATATCCATCTCTCAAAAGGGGAAATGCCACACTGGAATGAGAGTAATCCAGCCTCTCCAACAACTCCTTCTGCTGCCAGTCACTCACTGGTGTTCATCATTGAGGTGCCACTCATTCTTCCACCAGCAGGACCCAGTATCTTGACCCAGACATACAGGCAGACCAGAGTGGTAAAATGGACCTCTGTCAAATAAACATTATCTTGCCTCATCACACTGGAAAATCCTGAATAATGGCTTCAGTCTCCTGAAAATAGCACATATATTCACATGGTTTTCTCATCCTTCCTCCATTTTGAGAGAAGAGAAATAAAATAGGCCTGGGAAGAAGAATGCACTCACCTTTTTGAACTTGAGAAACTTGACCTTTATTTTACCACATAAGTCAGGATTACCACAACCCTGCTAATTTGTTTTTTCCCTCCTTCCTCCTACCCATCTCCTGCCACTTCCCCAGAAGCATAAAGCTTTCAACATCCTGCTGTCCATTAGCATAAACAAACCCATGCTTTTAAAGTAAAAATAGTTCTAATGCTATATTTGTTAAAAACTGCATTACCATAAGAAGATAAAAATATTCTTGAGTAACAGGTAGGTCATATGCTTTAGAGGCAGTAACATCCTTTTATTGTGGTTCCCTGAAAGTTGATTATTTTAGCCATAGATTAAAACCTTGGGCTCAGCACAAGTTACATTTTCGCTGCAGAAATTGTTAAACCATGAAGTTTCTTAAAACATGTTTTAATTTATTTTTTCTGTTGCCAATATTTTATAGGCAGTTATAAGAAACAAATAAAGATGAAATGCCATTTAAATTCGATCTTTGCTATATGAACCAATGGATAATTTTATGACTTTCCCTTGTTTTTAATCTATTGCTAATTTAAACTTTATGTAACATCTGTACAATAGATAAGGAAATACTGGGCTAAGAAAGAGCAGAAATGGCAAGAAATGGAAATGAGAGATCTTCAGCGTCTAGAAGAACTGAAGAAATTAATGACTGAACAGTCAATAAAAGACAGAGAAAGGTAAAAGAAAGATGCTATATTGTGTTATGATGGAGTTGGTAAATGGATTCTTCTATAATGTGTTAGGATAAACAATATCAGAGAGAGAGCATTTTATTTGCAAATGGATAAAATTATTTCTATAATGTACTTTATGCTTTCATTCATACGTAAACCTCTATGTCTCCATTTTGTTCCTAGTTAGCTTCCTAGTTAAAACTCTCACAGAGGATTTTATGATATTGGGTTGCCCACTGTGTGTATGAAATGATACTGGTGCTGTGAATTAATATTTTTATGCAGAAGGAGGAAAACATTATTCTGATGAGAAGGGAGACCCATTTACTGAGACTGAGGCTGGGAAAACAATACACAACTATAAAGTGCTGTTCATTATTCATAGTATATTTTTCATACTACATATAAATAATTTCCTAGAATTTCCTAGAATGAAGTAATTTTATAGCTGGAAAAGATATTTGATATCAACTAGTTCAGTCTCCTCATTTTTTGTATGAGTACACTGAAAGATTAAAATTACATTTTCAAGATTATCAACCAGAGTCAATTAGAAGGCAGAGAAAACATGGTAATTTGAATAGGAAAAGCTTAATATGAAGAATTGTATGCTCTAACAGAAAATCCATGTTGTATTGAGATAATAAGAACTCTCAAGAATACCCAAGGACTGAAGGAGAGTTCCAATGGAAGAAACAAGTTCAGAATTGGGGCCCCCCTCTCCATGGTTAGAATTCAGTCCTCATTGTAGTTCCTGTGCTTATGGTCCATGCATATTGGAGGAGTTCTTGGGTATCCCTGGGGGTACAGGCAGACCAAAGCTGGAAGCTGGCCATTGGGAGGCTTGCAAGACTCAATGGAAATCTGATCTTGGAGGTACTTCTGAAATTTGATGGGAAACCAAGCATGGTATCCATTGGAACTCCAAAGGTAAAGGTGACATTGGGTGTCCTATATGGGTGCTGCTGGCCACTGAATGATAGGAACAACTGAAATCAGGAAGGAAAGATTTTTCCTTCCACAGTATCCTTCCAGCACTCTTTTCCAGCACAGTTTAATATATTAGCAGGTACAAAGGAGATATAGGGGGTCTAGCTGCCTTTTCACAAAGTAGACAATGAAAGGTGGACTTGGAGTGGAGCATCAATGAATCGATAACTGGCATAATTATATAGTTTAGCTCCTTAGTTACCTTTTCACAAATGATAAATTGAAGGCAGATCCCTTGTACTATAGCATAAATCATAGTGAGTTTTCTTTAGTAAGTTTCTCTAATGCATTTACCTACGTTAGTAACTATAAAAAAAAAAAAATCGCCAGAGCTCTCAGTACTTTCCACTTAATTTTGGTCTGAACCTCAAAGTGCTATGAAAAACAAATCCTATTTAAAAATTTCCTCTTAGACTTATATATTACTTGTGGAGACACTATTATTTCATACCATAAAGTTCACTGTCTCTAGGAAATTTACTTTGTGACTCTTGTGACAATTATTTAAAACTCTAGTCAGTATGGTGGCAGAGTGAATCTGAAGATAGATGCTAGTTATTACTAAGGATTTTCTGGGTGAAATTCACTTTATTTTCCAAGTATTCAAGACTTTTGAGATGAATCTAATCTTCTATTGGGAAAACCAAGAATAAAGCAAAGCCAGAGCTGAAGGTTGGAGGTCAGGCAATGAATATGAAACAAAATAAACAAGTACAAACCAAGATAAAAATGGATACCAGAGGATGGACCATGCTATGGTTCAGAAATAAGGAAGAAAACAAGAACCCCGAAACAGCTAAATACTAAAGGGTATGTCAAAGGCAGTGGTCAAAAGGCTGGCTGGACAATCAAAAACTATCCGGGAAAGTGAAACGAGTCACAGGAATTGAAAGGGGTGGGAAACAGAACAGATGTAGAATCCTAGCATTAGGGGACAAGCTTCTAATAGAATCATCCCTCAAGGCAGGGAGCTTCTTTGATTAGAATCATTTCAGTCTTTCACTTCCTGTCTCAGTAATTATCAAGATTAGCTGATTCAGAACTTTAGTTGAAAAGAAGAAAATCAGATTAATCTGCATTACATAACAGGAAAAAATAGCCATATTATAACATAGCAAAAAGTACTAAGGACGAGGAGCCATAGACCAGAGGTTTATTCTTAACTCTTCTTTGAATATTGTATGACCTTTGTAAAGTCAGACATTTAACCTCCACAGGGGTCTCTTCTGTCCTCTGTAAAACAAACTGGATAATTTCTAAAGGCTAAGTGAGTTAGTTGATCAGCTATTAAGGTTCTATGATTTGTAAAGTTCAGCTCCTCTAATGAAATGAGGTAGATTCAGATAATTTTGGATCCAGTACTTGCATGCCAATGAGAGATAAAGGAGGAAGAACTTTAAAATATAAGGATTACATCTGAGTAATAATTCTCAGAAAAACTGTGATGTTGTAGATGGAAGCATAGTCCTCATTCTGTGATTTAGGCAATGGAGTTCAGTGTGTAAAACTTGCTAATAGATTTTGCTTCTGACAATAACCAGAAGTTGTGTTCTTCTGTAACCATTTTGACACTGTTTGGTTGATTGGTTAAAACATTTTCTTGGCATATTGAAGTATAAGTCACAAAACTCATGTTTGATATTTTAACTGTAGGCACTTTTTTTTTTTCATATCAGAATGAGAAGGCTTAAAATAGCTTCCAGATCTGTCTTCAAAATATACACACATAGCACTGAGGGTTTGGAGATGTCTGTCATTTGCTTCCTCTTCCTATCTTTAAATTTCAAGAGTAAAGTTCTTAAAAATAATATTCGTAAATTGATGGTTGGACAATATGAAATTTTCAATTTTGTAGGCCAAAAATGGTTGGCTATTAACAATTTACTTTGGTTCAACATGATAATAAGCATGTAGCAATTCATTTTATTTACTAATTATATTTCACTTTCTCAATCAGTTACATTTTTTGAAATTTTCATATTATTGAAATTGGTTTTGCCAATGTTTCTATTAGCCTCATAATTTCCTAATACTCTGTTTTCATTTCTCAACATGCCATTGAGGTTAGGAGGAAAGGCTCTAGACTCAAGTTGTCATTATAATCCTGTGTGTATCCTTTATGGCTATTTAATGTTTAGGTAAATTAATTAATGTATCTGTGCTTCAGTTTCATCAGCTATATAATTAAGATATAAATGATATCTTCTTCATAGAATTTTTGCAAGGATCAAATGGTAAATTCAGGTAACTCTGCCTACAACATAGTAAATATTCATTAAGTATGTTATTCCTTTTTTTATCCTTACAGACTTCATTTTAATTCATTGTATACAACTTTTCATTTTAATTGACTATTTTATATCTTAAATGCCTCTAACATAATTTTTCCTCAAAATATTTAAGCATTTTAAACATTTCATATAAAACACATATTAAGATATTCCTATAAAAATTAAAACATCTGAGTTAAAGTAAGTTACTGCTTGTTCAGTACCCTCATGCAATCTTCTCTGGAAGTTATTGCTGTTACAGCTATTTGACACATACACATACATATTATCTATATATATCTACATAAAAAGGAAAATTAATAACATCATGAAAATAAAACCTCAGTATGCTATAAAAATAATACCATTGTATTAGTCATCTCTGGCTCTCATAACAAAATATCATAGACTGGATGACTCAAGCAACTGAAACTTATTTTTCTCACAGTTTTGGGGACAAGAAATCTAAGATCAGAATGGGGTTCTGGTGAATGATTTCTTCCTGGCCTGCAGAGGGCAATCTTCTCACTGTTTCCTCACTTGGGGAAGAAGGTGAACAAGAAGTTCTCAGAAGTCTTAAAAGGGCACTAATGCCCTCATGAGGGCCCCATCCTTTCCCAAAGGCCTTTTCTTCAAATACCATCACATTGAGGATAAAGGTTTCAATGTATGAATTTGGGGGGGACAAAATTCAGTGTAACAATGTGTGAAAAAAATATGTATATACAAATCGCCTATTTACTATTAACTCTTATTTATTAACTGCTGCTAACATATAAGACCTGTGTGCCAGTTAGAAATAGTGCATCCTTCTGGCAACAGAGTGTACAGACCCCCTACTGCAAGTGGACGAAATAGGAAAAGCCTTCCCTTCTCAACTATGGCATGCAGGTTGCAGGCAGAGGCAAAGCGGGACTTTGTGCCCCATTTCTTCCCCTGGTAAGAAGTCATTTTTGTAAAGCACAAACTTCAAAATGATATATGGTATCCCTGTAAATAAACCTACCTAATTCTTTGAAAAGAATATATATTATTCATACCTCTTCTTAAAATCAGCTTGATGATCATTTGGAATTTATTTTCATGAATGATATGAGCTTACTGTCTGACTTATATTTTTACCCCTAAATTGATAGCCAACTATCTCAATACCAATTACTTAATGATTCATCCTTACCCACTGATTTGAAATACCAACTTTATTATATATCACATTTCTAATTATATTTGTATAGCCATATGGCCTCTTGATTAAATAAAAACAGATCTATATTTATACTGCTACATGGACACCATGCTGTTTCAATCATTCTGTTTTGCTATGTAATAGAACAAGTGTTCACTCATTGTTCTTTTTAAAAATAGCTTTCTTATGTCAAATTTCATTTAAAAACCCTGTTGACTGTTTACATTGAAATTTTGTTAAGGAGAACTGACACAACTATCAAATTTAATCTCCAACCTGGGAACGTACTTCCAAAATAGCTCTCTATTTCTAGTCTTCTCATAGGTCCTTTAGCAAATTACAGAGTTTTCTGGTTAAAGTTTGCAAATTATTTTGGAATGGGTAGAAACTGGCGATTATAAAAAAAATCTGCACTAAGGAAGTGGCAGTGGGGAGGCAGAGATGTTACAGGAGCTGACAGATAGTTATGAAGTATCTAAATTAGTCAGCTTTGGTGACTTCTTTCATTGGACATGGAGTCTGAGGAAGGACAAAGAAAGAAGTACAACCTTGAAGATAATTGAGTTTTTCTGGCCTCTTATGCTGAAAGCTTTGCTTATTGTGTTTTCAATGTCTTTTATTTTCTAATAAATTTGTTTGGATATAGTTTTACTTTTTTTTCTGCATCTTTGGTCACATTCTACAAAATTTGAAATGATGTTTATATTATTGAATTCCTAAGTAGTTTTATTTCATTTTTGCAGTCCTAACAATAAATTGGCAATTATCTGGCTGCTTGTCAAAGACCAGGTTGTTAACAATTTTCAATTTCTTCTACTTTTCCACTTTCCGTATCTTTGCATAAAAACGTACAAAAATGCATCATGCCTTACTGAAAACTACTAGACACTCTTACTTTTAACATTAAATGATTTTCCTTATTGAAGAACAATTTATCACAGAATACCCATTTTAAGTGTGTAATTCGATGATCTTCAGTAAACTTATGTGAGTTGTGTAACTATTGCTAGAATCATTTTAGACAATTTCTGTCACCCAAAGAGATATTTCCTATCCATTTGCATTAGTCTTCCATCCCACTTCCAACCCCAAACAACCACTAACTAATCTATTTCTGCCACAATAGATATGCCTTTTCTGGATATTTCATACAAATGGAATGCATCTGGCTTCTTTTCCTTAGCATAATGTTTTTGAGGTTCACCCATGTTGTGGCATGTGTCATTGGTATTTTTTTATTTTTGTTGCTGGAGTGTTCACTTCAAAACTACTTTTTAAATGTTTTGCAAAGCAAGGTTTTTTTTTTCCTGTTGGTGAGAGATTAATATTAATGTCTGCATGATGATTAAAAAAATAAGTGTTCAAAATTTATGCAAAGTTTGATATTGATTTTATAAAAGACTCTAGTTTGTAGTGAGATTAATTCCTCACTCACAGTACTCCCAAATATATGAGGAATAGTAACTTAATATCTCTAATCTCAATTTCCTTATGAATCCCCTTCCTTTCAAGATAGTGAAGAAAGATGGAAATTTTTCCATTAGAAGTATCTCAAGCACTTTCATTTCAGAACAGCCTTTGGGGGATAAAGTACAAACTGCAATCTCTATGGGAGATGAAGCCACCTCCTCCAAGGAGAGGGGTGGGTGGTTATCTTGCTGTATGTTCTGATTCTCCTTAGTGTCCTCAATATCCTCCCCTTTCACAGGGTATGAGGCAGTGCTGTCCAATAGAAATATTATATGGATCACATAGGTAATTTAAAAATTTCTGGTAGCCACATTAAAAATGTAAAAAAAAAGGGAGAATTGACTTTAATAACATATTTCATTTAACCTACTATACTATCCAGAAACATTATCATTTTAATAGACCATCAACATAAAAATTATTAATGAGACATTTTACATCATTTTTTCATACCAAATATTTGAAATCTGGTGTATATTTTGTGATTTTAACATTTTAATTTGTATAATGACATTTTAGCAGCAGAGTATCCTCATGGGGTCAGTGTACACGTTCTGGAGAGTAAAGGCACAGAACACAGTAGTCTCCTGGCAATGCAGGGTTGGGTGACTGGTTTGCCTGTAGGTTCTGCTCGCCTTACAGAACTCAAAGCAGACTCTATATGCATTTTAAACCCTGCTTTTTTTTTTTTTTATCATTCTGCATTCTTCAGGGTATTAACTACTTTTTACTACCCTTGCCTTTGTATCTCTTATCACTGAAATGGGCTTTGGTCTTCACAAAATCTTCTCGTGACATAATCAGACCTACTTAATCTTAAAGTACAGACCCACATATGCTGCCACAGGCTACCTGCCATTGCCTGTAAATCCTGAGAGTCCCCTCAGCTAAGTTTCTCTTTCTTCTTCCAGGTGTTGCCAGCCCACGATTTTCCCAGAACTGGGCTTGTGTTTGATAGGATCTTGTGCACACCACAGAAATAAATATTTTCTAATGCCATCTCTAGACATCTCACTCTGTTACTGTCATGTAGGACATGATACATGCTAAATGCTGGGCTTCCCTGGGAGTCATTTTATACCAGAGAAGTGGGAAACTAGTCCCTTGTTCTTGGATTCTCCCATGTGTATTTCAATATTCCTAAGCCCTCACCATCAGAGTTTGATCCACTGGGATAGAAATTGATGGAGTTGGCACTGGAACACTTCACCTACCTTTTCTCTCTATAACAGTGCAATGCCTGACAGGAATTATGATTTCCAGGGAAAATAAAAATATGATTACAAATGTTGTGTTGTACTATCTGTTTAAAGAAAAGTTTTCTCAAAGTAGATTTACTTAGTTTAATAGTTCCTCTAGATATCATTTTGTAACTGGAGAATTGAAGTTGGGCAAAATCAACAAATAGATGAGGTTTTTGTTTGTTTGTTTGTTTTGTTTTTTTTAAAAAAAACAGGGATTAAACCCAGGGGCACTTAACCACCGAGCCACATTCCAGCCCCTTTTTATTTTTTATTTAGAGGAAGGGTCTCTCTAAGTTGCTCAGGGCCTTGCCAAGTTGGTGAAGCTGGCTTTGAACTTCCAATCCTCCTGCCTTAGATGGCCAAATCACTGGGATTACAGGCATGCGCCACTGTGCCCAGATGGATGGTTGAGATTCTAAGAACATTATCAGCCAATGCTAATGTAATAACTATGCAGCTGTTCTTTCATTCTTTGCTACAATAGAATGGGGAGCTTTTGGAAGTCCTGATGCCCGAGTCAGACCCCAACTAAATTAATAATTCTGTGGGTAGGATTCTTGCCCCAGCATTAAAAAAAAAAAAAAAAAATCCTCAGGGATTCCAAAGTTTGAGAATCTTTGTACAGAAGTATTATCTTACTTTCTTAAGTAAGAGCACAGAATCATCCATAAGGTTCTTGAGACAATTCCACATTTTGTAAAAATGACAATTTCATTTTTTTTAATGTTATACCTTCACTGAAATTGTTTGGGGGATATTATGTAAATGAAACTATATATTCATGGAAGAGTTTATCAATCTAGAAAGTTTCTTCAAGTATAAGTTTTACATATTTTTCTGCAAGGACTGTGCACGTGTGTGTGTGTGTGTGTGTGTGTGTGTTAAATGGAGAAAACATTACTTTCTAAAAAGCAAAGTAAAAAAGCAAGTTAAAAAATTTGTTGTTAGCCATTTTTTTTCCCCAAAATAATAGCATCTTCCTGTGATGTAAAACAGAAAACATTCAAAGTTCAAAATGTGGATGACCATTTGGGAAGAAAGAAACTAGCACCAGCTGCTTTCCTAATACTAAATTGTCTTTGCTAATCTAGTGTGTGTTTTGGGGTGCTTGCCAACATCAGGGAATTGACAGTTATTGCATTTTCTAAGTAGTAAAACCAGATGTTTCTCTCTACTTTCCATGTCTTTTCTCAACAATGTGCAAATTTCAGCATGTTGTATCCGAAGGCATTAAGGGCATTTGAAACAGTCTAATGTTTGAGATTTTTAAAGAGTATGTTTTGTAAAGTGATTTAATCAGAAACTTTACAAACATTTGTTATGTTTTTGTTTCTCAGCATGAGATTTCCCAAAATTAGTGAAAATTCTCTTGTTCATTAAATTCCTGTCAACCAAATCCCCATTCCAAAGGGATGTGCCAAATGATGTAGATTAAGGATCACTGTGAGCCATTAAACAGATATAGTTCTTAGTAAAGCTATCTGTTTTGTCTTTTGGCTGTGTATTAGAAATGCTTTGCATATCAGCATTAATTTAAAGGACTGAAAGGGACCTTGTTGATAGCCAACATGCTATTTTCCAATCCATTAAGGTCATTTTGTCTAAAGTAGTAATAATAATAAAGACAATACTTATGACCTACTCATCAGGATAACATTATTGTGGTATGTATGTGTGGTACATATTGGGGCATGGAAACAGATTATTTTTATAAAATTATACAAGTTTTTCAGTGGATCTTAGCTGAGTAAGTATGATTGACACACAAGAGAGGCTAAGAAATTTATGGTCATAACAACATATAGTAATTTTAATGTGAAAATCAAGCAAGCTTCTGCCAGTGGGCAGACGGAGTACCAGCTGGGCAGAGATGGCACAGCTGAGGGTCATTGTAGAGGTCTTGGATGATGATTTAGTTCCTAATGTAGGCAAGACTGACTGTATATCTGAGGTCCTTTTCAAATCATGGGCAATTGAAGAGTGTCTTCTATTTAGTAGTTTTCATCTGCTTTTATTTCATTTTTCCAAACATTGACTTATGATTTTAGAAATTATGACTCATTAAAAAAATTTACCAGGTTTCTACTATCTGCCAAATTGATCTGTCTGTTGCTGATACTTGTTCATGTCATAAAATGGTGTGTGTGTGTGTGTGTGTGTGTGGTAGAGAGAAGGCAATATTCAGAAATGCTTTTGATGCATTTTAATATAAAATGACATTATTGTAACCCTTTAATAACTGTTATTTTTTTTACATGGATGCTTCAGTGAAGTAACCACAGATACTATAATTCCAAATCAGAATTTAGGTGTTGTGGTCTTTTGAGATCAATTTTCTCAAATTCTCTTCCCCAACAAAAAAGATGTTTATCTTTGTACACATAAATTAGTCCTATAGATATTAAAAAGTTCCTCATGGTATATTAGGTTGTTTTTAAACTCTATTTCCTTTCTCCCATTCAAAATTTACAATAATATAGAGCAGTAAATGATTTGCTGGTCCTCCTTGGCCCCAAAGTGTCACTGTGTCCTCTAGTGCCTCAAATGGTATTTTGTGAGTGAAGTGGAGGGGTGGCAGCTACTCCAGGCCTTATGGATGTCTTTAACACTAGTCCCTTCACTAAGGGGATTCATTAAGCACTTATAGGTTATGAAATACTGACCCTGTAGGCATAAATTTTAAGAAGATTTTACAAAGGTTCAAGCAAAGGCAGGCAGAAACTTTGCAGCTATAGTTAAGTAAAGTTAGTTTAAAGCCATGGATTAGGAAAAATCTCATGGCAACTTTCACAAAATCCCTCTGTTGTGGTAGATACAACATAGAGTCAAGTACTTTATGTTTATCCTTTCTTTGAAACTTCCCTTGCCAAAAGAAACACACACACACACACATACACACACCTTCACACACATATATGCATTCAGCTATCAGGCCATATTTAGTAAGAATTAGGAGGCCAGTGAAGGGAGCATGCTTATAATCTGAGTTTTTAAAATGTATTTTATTACATGTTCTATAGAGTCATATAATTTTAAAACTGGGATAAATCTTAGAAAACACATAGTACTCCCTGTATTAACTAAGATTCTGTTTTGCAAACAACAGAAATCATTTCCAGTTCAATTTTGCAGTAAAGAGATTTAAATGAGATATATCTGGTTAACTTACCAAATCATAAGTAATGCTGCAGACCCAATCTTAGAAGATAGTTAGGAATAACAGAGGCTTGGAAGATATGAGAGAGTCAGGATTGTAATCCAATTCCCTCCACAGAATTATTCTGGCAAGTCCAGCAAGTGACCATTAGATACCATGGCTTGCCTCTTCCTTTGCTATCTCCAAACTGTGGGCATCTCTACTGGCAATGCTGCTTCTGTTTGTATTCCTGCCAGTGCCATGCCCAGGTCATCAGAGCTTCTCCACAGGCCCTGCTTCCAAATGAAGCATGTGATGGCCTGACTCAGGTCACATGCTTGTACTCCAGCTGCAAAGGAGGCTAGGAAAGCAAGTATCAGGCATCATCCTATGGCGGGGGTGGTCTTCAAAAGAGGACAGGAGCTCAGAAGCTAAGAAAAAAAAAGAAAGAGAATGCCTTCCCCAGTTTGAAATTTTGTTGGAAAAATCAACACATGCCCTTCTTTCTATTCTTAACCAAAAATTTTTACCTAACACTATATAATTTTAACTTCTAGCACCCAAAACATATCCATGCTGTTCTCAAAGGGAACTAACTCACTCTTGTTTGTTATAGCATCCACTCCAAGTGCAAGATCTCTAGGTGACATATTTTTCTCCAATTGTCTCCTAATACTGTTGTGATCCATCTGAATATCCTGCAACCCAAGGACTAAATTTAACGTTTGATACTAATGACAACACGAGGGTAAAGAAAGTAGATAGGAAATTAGATTATTCTAAGAAGATAGAAAATTAGTATATATATTCTAAGTAGATAGAAAATTACTCTGTGTTTTTGTGTATTATATATATCACCTCAAGGTTAAGGGTGAATACATTCCTTCTGTAAATTGTCCTTGCTTCAGTAGATGGTCAAGATCACAATTCGAATACATAATTTCCCTTCTCCACTATGTATTACACAAACTCTTTGCTTTCAGCCAACATCTTGGCTGGGCAAGGTTCTTTACCCATTAGATTGACTCCTACTTTAATTTCCAAGGGACCTATTCATACAGGGTTACTTTTACCACTAGGCAAGCAATACCTGAAGGTAACCTAGGAGTTCTTTGAATTCCACCTACTTTTTCCAACCTCAGTTAAATAGTAGCATCCTTATTCCCTCTGGTAGGTCAGTTGTTCCTTCCAGGAATGTAACCTCCTTTTTTTGTCAGTGTGCTTTGTAGCATGGTAAATCCCAAAGGTCAAGTACTTGCATCAGCTCTTAATTCAGTATAACTGCTATCCTATTGCTGGAAGAATTGGAAGTTAAAACCAGAGGAATCTAGAGTTTCAGGGATGGAAACAGAACATTTTTAAATGGCTCTTCAGGATTAATTGTGAAAAGCATTCCCACATGTATTTATTGGTCCATCTATGTGTATATCCTAGCTTTGTGAAAAACAGTACCATATACTGATCACTACATCTGAACAAAACCACTGTTTTGCTATAAAACCACAGTTTTACAGAAAATAATGTCTCCCAGCTCATGCTGTATCTGAGTCTTTAATAGGTCATTCCCCTATTTTTTAAGAACAGCAGCATCTGAGTGATGTAGTGAATCCTTGCACTTCAGCCCATTGCCTTACTTCTTACCAAAGGGAGTTCCTTAGGAAGTAGCAGTGTTCTGTGGGAATGAATTTTGTGAGCGCACAGATGGCACGAACAGGGTGTATAGAGAAAGAAAATCCAATTTCTCTTTTTGCATTTCTTATCATAGAAACATTGCAAATATTGTAACTAACTAACACTACTAATTCCACTGGAGTATTATGCCTTATCAAGAGTGACAGCAGCCAGGTTAGCCTTGATAAGGGCAAATCAGTGTACTTGAGTAATGCATAGCTTTTGTTCCCATCACTAGGAGCATTTTATCATGAGTACTTTGAACAAGTACCAAGCTGCTGGGGAAGAAGACTGACACACGTGGAAAGTCATCTTTTCCTCCTCATTATTTAAAACCACCTCCACAATATTCCTGTGTGGTGGATCAGTTCCAATATGTCTATCCACATAGTCATCCTGTCTTCTTATTAAAAATTCCAAATTTTATTTCTTTAATGTCCCTAATCGAATTGTCAATACCATTAGCTACTACCCACAAAATGTTACTAATCCATGATTTATTCACTTAAAAATTATTAAGTATCTGATATGTGCCAGTGACTAATTCTTTACCTTAGTTAAAGCAATTGAAATATCCTCTTGAAATTTTACCCAAATGGAAAATTTTCCTTCTCCATTCCCTTGAAAGGACATCTCTGAGTAGGATGGTTGACCACAGCAGTCTGCCTCTGTCTGGAGCTAATATATGTGTAGACCAACTAAACATGGAGAATACCCCGAGGGCCAAAGGTATGGGTTGAGAGAGGGATATCAATGTGGCAAGAGTGACAGGCTGGAAGTGTGAGTCACATATTTGTGTGAATTACCTGTGTTTTCAGGTCCAGTTCACTTTCATGAGTCTATGCTTCTGGGCACTCCTAGCTTTATGGCCAGTTGACTCAGATGACGCCTGGCTCATTATGTGTAGTTAGAGTCTCATTGTCATGTCACCTTGTGCCTTAAGGTCAGGAGTTCCATCCTTGCCTAGAAAAAAAATGGAGGCCAAAAATAATACCCAACATGGTTGTAGTGAAAATCTAAAGCAATGAAACTTGGAAAGCACTTACTGCAATGCCTATCACATTGCACCTTCTTGCACCTTCTCAACAGTCATCATGATTACCCAGGTCCAATATGAGGCAATAATTATTTCTTAAAAGAAAAATCATAATTTTAAAAGAAGATATGACCATTCCTGAGGATCTGCACTATTAAAAAACACACCTGTGTGTGTAAATATATATACACAAACATGCACACATATACTTTCCCTTCCCCATAATGGTATTGGTATGCTTTATAGAACATTCTAGTCATCCAGAATATACCAGGGCACCAGTGAGCCCACTGTGTCACAGGGCCTAGTGGCATTGCTGTTTGTACTGTTGCTTAGACCAACTATACAACTTTGTCTTGCTCTGGGCCCTGTTCGAAACTGTGGGCTTTTCAGGTCATCCCCCACCCCTCCAATTGCTGAGGCATTCTCAAATGCTGATTTTTTTCTTTCCAAATCTAAACAGTTTCACCTGGCACTATGACTGTATTTGTTTTCATGTGAAAAGGAGTTCAGTGTCCTTCATTTTGAACATAAAGAAAGAGTATCTGTATTGAAATCCCTGCCTTACCACTTCCTACTCCTATGACCAAGCTATCTTCCTTTCTGAGCCCACATGGTTGTTATCAGAATGAAGAGAAATGACATATGTGAAGTACCTGGAGTAAAATATACATTGTTAGTTTCTCTCCACACCCTCCTCCTTATCTAGAGTGTTTACCCAGCTGCCTCCTGGGCTTTGCCACATGGCCCTCTCTCTAGCACTTCAAATTTTCCACTCCTCAGATGGAGCTATTCATCTCTCCCTCTAGTCAGTTGTTACTCCAGTGTGGTCCTCTGCCCCGTCAGAAGCCCAGCTGACTCCTCTTCTCTTGCCCCTTACTCCTGTAGCCAAGGGCTTATTAAATCTGACAAATTTGTCTTTTAAATGTTGATGCCCTTTGCTGTCACTGTGATCAGGCCACCATCCTCTGGATTGCAACTGTACTCCTCAGCCTTGTTCTCAATGCAAACACATCCAGTTCTACACTTTGATACTGAAAATCCTTCAGTGGTTTTTCTTCACACTTTGGCTAAAAGTCAGATGCCTAAGGTTGCATATAGGATGAACATGGTTGGATTCAGCTTAACTCTTCAATCTCCCAACTACTCTGCCAGTTCTATGAGGGTCCACGGCTCTCTTTCTTCCACTGGGTGTTCAAATGGACATTTCTTCTACAACACTCTTGTGGCTAACTCCTATGCATTCTCCATCTCTGCTCAAATGTACTTCCTCAGAGAGGTCTTCTTTCATCTATAGATGAGGTTAGGTCTTCTTGATATATTCTTCCAGTGCCTGTTGATATAAGTTGTTGCCACATTACAAACCATCCCATAATTTTTAGCAAAAATAGCAATGATGTTATTATGCCCATGGCTTCAATGGGTCAGAAATTTGGATAAGGGATGGAGAAGGTAGTTTTCTCTCTTCTCTAAAGTCTGTAGTCTCAATTGGGAAGACCTGAATGTCTGGGGTGTGCTTTGAATGACTGGGGAATGGGGATAATCTGGTAACCTCTTTTATTTGGGTGAGACATAGCTGGTGTTACAATTTGGATCCTGAATGTCCCTCAGCAGTCAGTGTTGGAGGTTTGGTGTCCATCCTGTGGTGCTATTAGGAGGTGGTCAAACTTTGAAGAGGTTGGACCCAGTAGAAGGAAGTTAAGTCACTGGGTTGTCCCCTGAAGGGGATATGGGGACCTTGTCCTTTTATTTATTTATTTATTTATTTATTTATTTATTTTTGCCTCCTCTGTGTCATGATGTGAATAGGCCTCCTCTATCACACTCTACCTTCCATGATGAGCAGTAGGGTCAAGCAACAATGGATTGAAACCTCTTAAACTCTGAGCCAAAATGTACTTTTCTTCCCTTTTAGTTGATTATCTCATGTATTTTGTCAGTGATGGAAAGCTGACTAACAATCCTGAGAAATGTCAGCTGGAGCAAAGCATCCTTTTCATGAAGCTTGGCTTCTTAAAATCATGTTGGTCTAAAGGCAACTGAACTTGCCCTATGGTGCCTCAGAGATCCAAGAGCTCATCTTCCATCAAAGAAGGCAGAAACCTCACGGCTTTCATGACTGAGCCTTGCAAATCACATAGAGTTACTTCCATCTTACCTACTGGTCAAAATAGTTATAAGGCCCATTCAGATTCAGGTGAAGAGGATTTGGATTCACTCTCTCAATAGGAGGAGTATCAAGTAATTTGTCATTCTACTGTAAAATCATCATAGTGCCTTTACCTGTGCAATCTTAACACCCATTTTTATTGTAATTACTTGTTAAATTTTTATTTTCTCCACTAAATTCTGTGGAAGTGGAATTTATGTCTGTCTTTGCCATTATACCTTTATATCTGGCACATTGTAGGTAATTCAGTCTTAATAAATAGTCATTAAGGGGAGTAAAGGTTATAACTAGGGTAAACCACTGCTAGGAAAATGGTAGGATATCAATTTGCTATAGTGGAATGAAGCACATTTATCTTGGTTCTGGTTAAACTGGAGGAAAAAGGAATTTCCTTACTCTTCTGATTTATGTGTTTAGTTTTTATTCCTAACAAAGAAAAGAACCCTATCTCAAAATTGTCAAGCCTAAGCTGTAAAGGTCATAGATCTCAAAATTCATCTGGTTCAATCATTTTAATGTTTAAATTTTTTCTGCTACTTCTCCACTATGTGTTCATATGTCCTAGGCATGCATGCATCTCCTGATGTTGAACTTGCTGTCTTTTTGGAAGTACATTTTATCTGTAGACAACTATAGAATTTTTTTTCCTTGTTTGTTTGTTAACTTTTTGGTAAGAAGCCCAGATTTGTCTCCAGGAGCTTTCATTATTGATCCTCCTATTGCTTGAGACCATGTAGAACAAATGTAAACCTTTTTTCTCTTGGCAACCATTTGAATATTGAGGATAGTTATATATTTCTTATTCCCCTTATCTACCTGCATACCTATTAGGCCTTTTCATTTTCAAGCTTTCCTGGGAGGGAATATGTTTTCAACTCTTTTGCCATTTATCAAGAAGAAGGGGTTAGGGGGAAAGACCCTCAGTGGCCAAAGCAGCCCACCATGTCAACTCACACACAACATGGTTCAGGATCACTCGGAAAGTATCAATAAAGTACATGAATTATTATAAATAAAGGTCATTCTTTGAGAAGTAGTCTCAGTATTGAATATACATTTATTTAAATATGACAAGTTTGTGTCTTAACACAAGTCAATTTTATTGTACAGAGGTATTAACATAAGACAGATCTGTCAAGGTACAGGTACCAAAGTAGAGACAGTGTGGACCTGGCTTCACTTGCAAAAGGAAACAAATGAGACACCTCTCTCCATCTCTTTCTGGGTGTTGGGCTGATAGATTAAGATCACAGTTTTTCTTGCCTACATTACGGGACTCCTTCTGAGCACACTGTTTGCAAACTTGAGGCAAGCATCCCCATGTAGAGTAGGTCATAGTCTTCTTCATCCTGGGATAAGATTCCTGCTATCTGCTCAATGGCTTAAGAGCACAGAGCTGCTCAGACCTGTCACACCATCTGAAGGAACCCCTTTCCTTCACTAAAGTGAAGTGAGGCAGCCAAAAGGCAGCCAACACAAAAGTTCAACCATAAGTTTTTCCCTTTGGTTCTCTGGGTTGGGATATATTTGGCCTTCTTCCTGTCTTTTGTATTGCCTGCAAGCTAAGAACATTTTTACATTCTTAAGTGTTTCAAAAAAGATGATAAAGAATGATTTGAGTATTGTGAAAGTTATATGGAATTAAGACTTTCATAATTAAAGTTTTATTAGAACAGAGTCTTGTCTATTTGTCTCTGGTCACTTTTGTGTGCCACAATGGCGGAGTCCAATAGATGTCACAGAGACTATATGGACCACAGGTCTGAAAAATTTATTATTTGGTCCTTTATAGAAAAAAAGTTTACTGGCCTTATGCCTAGTAAGACTGCAGAAGAAGGGAGGAATGTTAATACTGCTACTTAAAAGCAAAATATTTTTATATACATGGGCTCTATCCAGCCTTTAGGTAAATGGAACTGGAATGATGAGAAGCTAAGAAAGCTTGACAATTCCATTAACCTAATACACTGTTCTCATCTGATTGCATCCCCATCTGCTCCCTTCTACAGTAAAGCACTCAGAGCTCCAGGTATGGTCTGACCCTCTGTCAAAACAGAGCAAAATTAGAAGATTTTTCTGCAAATACCTATGTTAATTAACAGTGGTAAGGCATTTATGCTCATGTGTGTGGATCACTTTTAAAAATTCATATTGAACTAATCGCCATATTTTGTTTTTTTCCCTTCACCTTTTCTTCAACAAAAGAATTGTCCACTGGTTTGTTTATCCAAATAAACAATAGGCTATTTACAAAACAGATCTCCAATGATGTGTACTAAAATGAGTCTATAAACTCTTTGAAACCTAAATTTAAAAAAAAACTTTATTAAGGCACATTTATCTGTGAATTTAAAACAAATATTCCTGTGTATTGACAGATTTCTTCATTTTAACTTCAAATGTCAAGATTAAAGAAGAGTATAAGCATTGTATAAAGAATTTCTATCCCAACTTACTAATTTTTAACATTTTGCCCTATTTTCTTCACCATTGGTTCTCTGTCACACACAGTTTGTTTTGCCATACCATTTGAAAGTTGCAGACTCTTAAATAGCTAAGAATAAGAAAATCATATACTTACCCACCATACCATTATGATGCCTGAGAAAGTGAACAGTAATTCCAAAATATCATTTAGCATCCATTCCATATTCAAATTTTTCTAATTATTATAAAAATATTTCTATAACCTCTGCCAACTAAGATAATCACATGAGGAAAAAATTTATTTCAGGTAACTTTTCGAAAACAGTACTTTGTATACTTGAATGTATTCTAAGGGATAAAATTCTAGAAAGAAATCCTGAACTTCACTCACTAGATTTATTATTAGGGGAACATTGGAATTGAGTCTTTGAAATATTTTATATTTGCAGGAGGATAAAGCATATAAATGTACATATTAATGCCAGCAGGACTTGGGACTAAGTGTAAAAGAAAAGATAACAAATTAAATAAAAATTTAAACTGTCATATTAAATATAAAATGAAAGTATCAACAAAAAATTATAATGTTTTCATTTTTAAATAATTTTTCTCCCTAGAGAATGACACTGTACGGCCTAGAGCTAATGGTAATCCACTGTCAGTGAACACGCTTAGTGTCTAGATATTGATTTTTCTAAATATAGTTTCCCACTTAAAGGAACAAGGGCTAATTAGAGCAGAAAATGACTGATTCCAGGATGGAATAAGGAAGTTGAAAGGTAGTCTTAGGCTATTTTCTTGTGCCAGCTAATAAATGTTGAAGAAATAATAGATTTAGAAAATGACAATATCAATTTTTAATGCCATAATTAATTCAGACAAACATCATCAATGCATGGTAAAGCCTTATTTGAAGAATTTTGGGGGAAAATAGGATATTCCCCCAGAGCCAAAAATCACTCCATGAATTACTAAATGAAAAGGAAAAAAACAACAGACCTTTACAATGAAAGAGCTATCACCACCTTAACTAAGTGTACTATTTTATGTACTTTTTTAAATTAAAAAAAAATTTTCATACATCTATATAGGGTAATAATGTCTGCCTCAATCTACCATCCTTCCCATCCCCACCGACCCCACCCCTCCCGTTGCTCCCCTCTGTGCAATCTAAAATTCCTTCATTCTTTCCTACCCACCCCTCACTATGGTCAGCATCTCCTTATCAGAGAAAACATTTGGCCTTTGGTATTTTGGGATTGGCTTATTTCACTTAGCATGATATTCTCCAGTTCCATCCATTTACCTGCAAACGTCATTATGACATTTCATTTCATTCTTCTTTAAGACTGAGTAATATTCCATTGTGTGTATGTACCATATTTTCTTTGTCCATCCATCTGTTGAAGGGCATCTAGGTTAGTTCCATAGTTTTGCTATGGTTAATTGAACTGCCATAAACATTAATGTGGCAGTGGCACTGTAGTATGCTAAGTTTAAGTCCTTTGGGGATATGTGGGTCAAATGGTGATTCCATTCTATGTTTTCTTAGGAACCTCCATATTGCTTTCCAACATGGTTACACCAATCTGCAGTCCACCAACAATGTATGAGTGTGCCTTTCTCCCCACATCCTCGCCAAAACTTATTATTGCTTGTATTTTTGATAATTGCCATTCTTTCTTAGAGCAGTTTTGATTTGCATTTCTCTAATTGCAAGAGATGAACAATTTTTCATATGTTTGTTGATCAATTGTATTTCTTCTTCTCCAAGTGTGCTACTTTAACATTGCTATTGGTGAAGTGACCTGACATTGTATCTCTTGAGGTGGTGCAATATTCTGGTAAATCACCTTTGTTTCAAAATACTTATTTGAATTTAATCAATTTTCTAATCGATGAGTTGGCAACATTTTTTAAAGAGAGAGACTGTACATATTATAGTTTTCTAGCCATATTTTCTATGTTACAACTGCTCAACTCTGCAGTCCTGGCATAAAAGCAACATGAACGATATGTAAATAAATGGATGTAGCAGTGGATTGGGTTTGGCCCTAGGTTTGCAGTTTGTCAACCCCTATTTGAGAACTAACTGTACACAGGGAATTCAGGGGACTCAGGACCCAAAGTAAGTAATTGGATACCAAGAGATATAATCAAACAAATCCAAAACAAGAAGCATTCTACAAGATAACTTCTTCAAATGCTTCCAAAAACTCAGTGGCATAGAGAAAAATAGAACTATACAGACTATAATAAATCACGTGAAACAAACAAACAAAAAAACCAACTAGCAGTGCATGAACCTAGATGTTGATCAGCCTTCTACAAACACCATTCAACTGTTTCTCCAGCCAGGTCTTTGTGTAGTTGATTTTTTTTTTTTAATCAAAATGCAGAATCTTTTAAATTATCCTCTCCCCTCAATCTGCAGTCTATAATCACTACCAGAATGACCAATTTGAGAGTATTTCAATCCTGTGGAACTGATTTCCAAAGCCTCCTAACATAAAATCAATATTATGTTCTGTGAACTTTTGATGAAAATCATTAAGAAAGTAAATTTATGAAGAGAGAGGCAGAGAAAAAGAGGCCTATGCTTTAATCACAGGCTTTAACTATCATCGACTACAAGGGGCAGATTTGTATCATTTGACCCTTTTTGTACCAAGGGAAAGAAAAATATACTTGTTCCTTTTAACAATCTATGCAGATAATTACATTTTTACTAATAATTATCAGAAAGTAATCTTTGTTAGTTACCTACAATTTACCTATCAGACAGAACTTGGAGTTAAAAATCTAAATTTATTTCCTAAAATGTCATCTACAAGTACCTAAGGTCTATTGTAGAAAAATAATTTAAATACCTTACAAGCTAAAAACTAGCTTTTTTTTTTTTTTTTTTTTTTTTGTGTGTGTGTGTGTGGTGATTGGGGTTTGAACTGAGGGCCTTGTGCTTGCAAGGCAGGCAATCTACCAACTGAGCTATATCCCCAGCCCTAAAAACTAGTTTTAACTTAATGTCAACATATAAACTTATTGAAACTAATTTCAAGAAAGTTACTTTCCAAGCTCAAAATGTCACATACTTTAGAGCAAACTCATAAAACCAAGAAAGATCTCATAGATGGAGATATTTTTTCTTAATTCACACCTTTCTGCCATGACCCTTCTCTGTTCTCCCTCTAAGGCCTATATATAGCACTGTAGAGCTGACCTTTCACCCTCAACTGATCTCCACCAGTCTCAAAGTCCCTGCCTCTGGTTTTTCACTCTTGTTTTGGTCTCCTCCCTTAAGAAGTCATCTTTTTTGAGGACTAACCTATTTCAAAATCAAGGTCAGTTTGATTTTACTCATCACAATAGAAGTTTTCTCTTTGGCTTTTGTCCCTTAGGGGAGGAGATGTTCTTGAATTTTACACTGACTTTTCAGTTGTCTTTAACAAAAAGATAAAATTTGTGCAGCTGGTAACCTACAGAATGAAACCTAAGATAAATTTAAACTCAGTTCACCATTTCTTATTTTTATCCCACAAACCATGCTTATAGGATGATAGTTCTAAATGATCATTTTTAACTTGAAAAAAAGAAAGATAGATAAAAAGACAGAAAGAAAGAAAGCTCAGAGTTATTACAAGTGTTTCCTGAACATAACCAGCCAAAAGTCTAGTGCAAATCCAGGTTCCACAAGGAGAGAAAGTAAAGGTATGAATTAACGTGTAAAATCATCATGAACTTGCATTTGGAAAATGTCCTGATCTTGGTGTGACTCAGAAAATGATGATTATTATAATCTTCATGAAGTTGGGCATTATAATCATCAAATTGTAGAGAGACAGAGTTGGTAGACTAGGCTTTAGTAAGGGAATGCTTCAATGATGCTCTTTTTAAATCCATTGGTCTGTTTAATTTGTAGATTTAATAATTATAATTAGATGTCCACTAACTTGGGATACAGTTTTGGACAAAAAAGACAGTCTCTGTTCTCAAAGACTGAAAAGCTAGTGGAAGATCTAGATATTCCTAGTGAGAACAAGCACAGGTGTTATGGGAATAGTGCTTAAACCAGGGGGCAGTGACAGGGGTCTTCATAGTGGAAAGAAAAGAAAGAAAAAGAAAGGTTTTCCAGGAATGGGAAATATTCTCTTTCCAAATATCCCTGGAAGTTTTAAGGAACTGACAGTAATTTAGTGATTTAGTAAAGCTGAAGCATAAAATTTGGAGAGGATTAGGGAAGTCCTTTGGAAACCTTCAGTCTTCTAGGATTGGAACAGGGTAAATTATGACTGCTTTAATTTATTAACTCATCATAATTAATTGCATTAAACAATTAATTAATGTACTTTGGTTTATACCATATTTCAAAAGGATTTTTATTACATGCAGAGAGAATTAACAGATTCCTGGATACTAGAAGAACTTTGTATAGAAACTGTATCTACCATTAGAGTGGTTGTAGGTAACAGGGAAGTAGTTACCATAGGAGGTTGCACATGTTAATATATAAATGAATTCAAACTGAAATTAGACACACAGATGGACCTCATGAGTTACAAACGGAAATTGTTTGTGGAGGCCCTCCCATGCTCTCCAAAGAACCTCACTGACCTCAGAAACAGAATTTTAAACAGAATGTTTCTTTGGTCTGATTTGGTATCATATGTCTGAGATGTTTATGTCCTTGTCCCTTAATTATGCATGTCCTCTACTACCCTGTATTTTGGGTAACCTTAGTAAATATGATCTTCAATTGAGCTTAGAACTTTAGAGAATATTTAGAAAGCTCAAGTCCATATCTATGAAAGAGGAAAATTCAGCTGTTCCATCTTCCCTTGACTATTTCTTGGTGACTTTTTAGTACTAAAATTCTCTGCCTTCAAATTAAGCTTCTACAGGATTCTTGATTAAAATGGTTGATTAAAAACAAAGGAGAAAAAAATCTCAAGACAATTTTCTCTTACTAAATTCTTCCCAAGTTTTTTTTTTTTTTTGATGGAAGTGCTGTAAATTGAATCCCTCTTGACTTGTCTTGAGTGAAAATGGAGAACAATGACTCCTCTGTATAAAACTATTCTCCAAGATCACTTGCAGTTTCCCATTAGCCTTATCACTGCCACATAAGGAGTCTTGTTTTCTTTACATTTTCCTGAGCCAGTCTTCTAATCCTTTAGTAATGTTTGCTGAATTCCCTCCCAAGAATTCAAGTATTGATTCTAAGATATTTAATAATATTCCTTTCTAGTGTTTTAGGAGATGCTAAGCGGGGCTTAAATTACAGTTATTTTAAGTTAAAGTTTGCCAACCAGAAGTAACAATGAAGCTACTATATGGTACACACAGATATACACACACAGACACCTGTGCAGACAATGCAGGTAAAAGAGCAAGGATTCTGAGCAGAAAAAATTGAATATAAAATTTATGTAAATGAATTTCTGACTTTTTCTTAGAGAGAAGGGCTAAGAAGCATACAAATCTGTTTGAAGCTTATGTAGGTTATTATTTTGGCTTGAGACATGTTAGACTCCATATTGAAAGGAAAGCAGGTTGTGGTGAATGGGCAAGTTTTTAGTAATAAGGGAAACTTAACCAATAACTATTATGTACTTTGGTGTTTTTCCATCCTAACTCTAAGGGGGTTCACAAAAAATAGTGTATTGGTAAATATTTAAAATTGTCATGTGCTGGGAGAAGGGGCTGAGTTAAGCCCTTTTTATAGCATGTGCTGATCTTTGTGATGTAAATATTTCCACAACAGCATATTTCAAATTACCAGCTTGATGACACTGAACATGGAGTTGGGAAGAGATGTATACTATTAGGTATTATTTTGACCATACAGATACAATAGCTGTAAAACCTCAGGAGCATAGACAATGTAAAACATGGTAAAATAGGAAGGGATGAATTTTGAGTATTTGTTACCTTCATGTTTAGTATAGTCCATTTCATTACAAACTCATATAATGTTTAATAACGACCAGGTTTCAATGCATCGATAAAAAATGTGAAAAAAATGACTCGGTTTAAAAAACTTATAAAGATCCTAGAATTTAACAACTGACTCCTTTCAGCTTCTCTGAGGTGGCTCTGGAATATGACTAGAGATTTACAGATAGCCAAACAGAGGAAACCATGTGACTAAGTCCTATGAGTTCATTGTGATTCCCCTATGAATTGCTGTGGAATTGTCTGTGTGTAGACCTGATGTGCCATATCAACTGTGTTGCCTCCCCTAGCAAACTTTCCCAGAATTCAGAGTGAGATCCTAAGCCTCCTTGCACCTACCAGCTACTCTGCACTTGTCCTGGCTGATATGGTCAATTTGAAGAAAAGTGGGATGTGTTCCAGAAACCTTGATGTCTTGAGTAAGCAAAATTGAGGGTCTTGGTGTGAAGGGGTGTTTCTATGCTGTCTTCTTGTTCATGCAGATGCTTTGGAAACAAAGTAAACATAGAAAACACCCTGGGTGGTCTGTGACCCAATAGAGACATTCTGAACTAAGGAGAAATGTTACTTCTCAAAGATGGAGCAAATATTTTTGGAATTTTATAAGCCTTTAAAAAAAGCTGGGGAACATTATCCTAAATTTTAATAGAAAGTGTGAAAATTCTCAGGGAACAAGAACAAATCAAAAGGAAAAAAATCATGTGGTGGTAAATGAATGTTAAACAGTGATAAATCCTTAAGGTATGACTGGAGGGTTGACAATCTAGTGTAGAAATGAAGGCCATAAACTTAAGTTTGGTTGTTGGATGTATCTTCTTGTGAAATTGTTAATTGTGTTAAGATCTCTGAAGACAGTAAGTCAATGATCATTTTGGGGAAAGTAGAAAATAACGGGAGGAGTAGGCTATGGTCTGAGAGCATTTGGAAAGTGGAAGAAACATCAAATGTGTACTTCAGATGTGTAAGCTAATAAAACCAATGAACTGGAAATAGCATTAAAGAGCAAAGAACAGAAAGTTTCTCCTACATAGTTCCATATGGGGCACTGGTGAGGGAGGGTCTCATATATTGCCATGACCAGTAATGGAATGAATAGATCCCAAGCAAGACAAGCAGAGACTGTAGCATGTGTGGACCTGTCACAGTAAGCTTAGGAATAACCGTCGTCAGGTTAGGGGACACTCAAAATTATCAGGAGTCTATGGAGTAAAAGAGTGGATGAGCCCTGGACATAGGATGCTGGAAAGAGAGTCATATTATAGTCAGAAAAGGCCAAGTTTATGGAGCCATCCACAATAAAAAATCAACTGGGGTGTGGACCAGGCATTTGAAAGCACTACTAGCACAGAGCAAAAAATAGTAAGGCATAAAACAACATCCAATGGACTAGTCACTAGAATAATTCTCTATCTCTTTGATGCTGTATTTTCTATAGTTCCCATGCAACAGGCATCAGCCCCAGCAAGGCAGTAGTTTCCAGCCTATTGAAAATAAAAATATCACCTGACAGATACATGAAAATACACATTCTAGAATCATACCCCCAGACAAACTGGGCCAGGTCCAGAAACCTGAATTTAAAAAACAAGTACTTGAAGATTCCAGTGCAACTGGTTCACAGGCATTTTCTGAGAAATACAATACAATTAATCCAGGACCCCTGCTGGTGAGACAGGTCTGGAAACATATTGTTGAACAGGAGCAGGGTTTCAGCAATCCCACCTGGGGAGCAAGTACTGACTCCTGGGAGAGGCAAATTCATGGCCCAGCTGTGACAATTAACTTGTGGCAGTTGCTTGGAAACATCTCCTTTTTTACTTGGTTTTGTATCTTTGATTTCTAATATTGCTGTATTACCTTGTGTTTAATACTATATATCATTTCAAATCTTGTTTGGAAGCAGGTGGAGTGTAAATCCTAATTAAACTTTTAAAAATTACTGGCTCACTTTCTCATTTAATCAGAACAGGAGAGAGTGAATGACACTGTTTAAATATTAGTTGAGCAATAAATTATTTTTATAGAGAATCCGTCTTCATAACGTATGTAAGGCTGCCTTTAAAACTGCAATCTTTTATACAAATAGATGATCCTAGAAATGTGTTAATTCATATATGTATACCTAATCAGTATGTATATTTATCTATAGTATTCATATAAGTTTTTGTATACTCCAACGTGCTTGCATTTATAATGTCTTATTGATTGAAGGGCAAAAAGTCCAAAAGCTTCCATCAAATACACCTGGACAAAAATATATCACTTTGTCAAAATATTGTGGCTCTTTATTCTTTGTAGTTCTTCCAAATCTCACAAACAGAGAAAGGATTATCATTACTAGCTGAGTGTGTGTGGGCTTGAAATCTCTAAATGTTTCTAAAAGAGCAAGGTTTTTTGAGGCTTTTTTTTTTTATATACTGGGAGCTTTTGGTGCAAGTTAATCAGAGGATTGCTCTGTAAATCCTACCTTCCTAGGACTTCCATACTTATTTTATGTTAGACCAAGCTCAGAATGGAGTTTTCCTCTTGTCATGTGTGGCAAGTGACCTATTTACAAAAAGACTTATCTCTGTCAACAATTATGCCAATTACCCCATGTGAACATTTTTATGATTAGAATTAGGGCAGTACAAGCAAGATGTTTCTACTTGAAGAATACATATAAGCGAGAAATGTTGTCTGTGCCTGGCTGAAGTGATAAAATTATTTTCAAAACTAAAGATCCAGGCAGATTTGTTGATTGTGAAAATCTTCAGGGAAACCAGAGACGTATCAGGAAGATGTATATTCAAAAAGAGGCCATAGGGAATATTCTTGTCTCTTGAAATAATGGGGAATCTGGCAGATAGGAGCTGTGACATCTGGGAAAGGACAATAAAGATTATAATAAGAGTCGCTTAGAGAGAAATGTGAGTTGCCTTTCATATATGTGACAAAGTTGGCTATACCTCTAAGAAATTAGAATTGTATGGACATTAACTTACAGCTTTAAGAGAAAATAAAAGTCTTTTTTTTTTTTTTTTTTTTTTTATCCAGGCAATAGAGTACCCAGAGCCTTATTTACAGTAATAACCTACTTTTAAGCAACAACATTAATACCCCTTTGTCAGCTTAACATGGACTGAGTGAACTTTCCCAAGGGCTTACTGCTGGCACAGGGTATGATTAGGCTCCAAGGGAAAGCCAGGTCTGTGTTCCCTGGGCCTGACCATTGAGAAGTCCTTGTGACTGGAGACAACTCTTTTTTCCTAAGGAGACTCTCAGGCTGTTGCTTTATTCTCCATACAGAATATGAATAGAGACACAGCCCACCTCTTGGTGGCCTTTGTCAGGTATACAGAAATAGGACAATACTTGGCTTTTATAACATTTATTAAAATATAATTTCCTAAGAGTTAGCTATCTATTTTGCTTACACTACCATCTTGTTTGAGATACCTTCCCCTGCTTCTCCTCCAGGCTACCTTTTCCCCAGCTACCCCGAAGTAAGGAATTCATAATTCAGACATACTTTCAAATTTTACAAACCTTGAGTTGTTGGAAGCCTATTTTGTTTTACATGTCTGGTCCAAACCCTCCTCTAAGAATTTCTCCATTTTCTTTGAGAGATATCCAAAGAGATGTTCCATGGAAGATGGATGTGGGTCCTTAGCTTAATGAAGAAAGGAAAATACAGGGTTTCTTGAGATTCATTTCTTCCATACCTAAATAATGCTGGTGTGAATATATCTATATATGTCTCCTTAAAATAACTAGACATTATTTGACATTTTGTCTGGAACTTTGTCCCTTTTACTATTTCATCTTTTCCAGTAAAGTTGGTCCCCATCCACTTAATGGATAGTACTGTTTTCAACCATATTAACTTGACATGGGAGAATTTTACACAGCTCTCCCTTGGTCTTTCCACAACACCAGCTTCAGCATCCCACCTGGAAACCTTGTGGTATAGACATCATATCTCATCTGGCAAGATGAGCTGGGGAGGAACCTCTTCAACATCCAAACACAAGGTCCACTTGGCAGGACCCCAGAGTGCACAGGTTTGAGAGTGCACTTTCTTTCTCTAAAGAAAAAAAGGAGCAATGATCCCAGGGCTCAATCCCAAAGGTTGGATTCTGAAACAGAAAGGGGACAGCTAAGGGAAGTACAGCAGGGCAGAATCACCAAATAAATGAGCTGAAAAGTCCAGCTGCACAGGGCTAAATGCGTGTAAGGGGGCCAAGGAAAAAAAGTACTAGAAAAGTCACATGCAGTAGCCAAATATATTTTATCATGTAAAAGCATATTTTAAATGCCTAACCAAATTTTTGCTAAAGAAAACATTTTTAAATGTTCTTAGATAGGGCATTAGAAGGGTTACTTAAAAGAAAGCAAAACCCCCAAAGGTGTTTATGAAAGTAACTGTTCTGCTACACTGATTTTTTTTTTTTTTTTTAACCTCAAATGTTAAAGAGGCTGTTGTGAAGGCTCTTGGCTGAGAATTTCCCAGGCTGAAAGAAAATCAGGGTTGACTTCATTGCCGTGGGCGCCTGGATCACTCTAAAAATCTTTGGTCCTTTTGATGTTCGCTGTCTACAGAAATTCTGTGAGACCTGGGAAGGAAGAAAGAGAGTGTAAGAGGGATTTTCAAACAGTATCACAGGAGCCAAGTTTCATTACTCTTATTTACTTAAATCATTGTGTGAGGGAGAGGACTTGTTGCTTGTGTGATGTCAGTGCCACACTCTCCAACTCCACTGCAGAAGAAGGGGAACCAGTTCCCTCATCAAAATATGGCCATCTCCAGAAGCATGGTGGCCCATTAAAATCAGTTCTCACCATGAGAAATTAAAACAGTAAAACCAGATGGAATGTCATGATTCGATAACATGGTGGCGTATTTTAATAGCATGGTTTTTAAAAGTTCTATAATGACAAAATGATTCTTTTAGTATCTGTGATTCTGAAAAGGTTCTTTTTGAAACCTGGGGCATTGGAAATTGTATATATCTTATAGGAATTCTTCAGGGAAACAAATAAACAAAAAACCTAATCACCCATGCTTATCATTTTCTTATCTTTAAAAGCAGTTCTTTACAAACCAGAGTGGGATGAGAATTGAATGAAAGCTTCTGTGAGGTAAACTGCAACATGAATTCCCTTCTTACACAACTATTAAAATTATAATTGAGCATCTTAAAGATTTCTAAAATGTAATACATTTTAATTGTGAAGTTAAACTATGTCTATAAACATTTGTAAGTTCAAGTTTCACTGGATAAATTGCCCAATTAGTGTCAATGGCAGGTGTCTTTTCTTAGTGAAATCTTAAGGCTAGTAACAGGTTCCTTCATGTACTGTATTTAAAACCTAGATTTAGACTTTGCTCTTTTGTCCACTTCATAGGTGTTTCTACTTGCTCTGGATGTTTTTGTTTTGCAGAAATATTGTGGTTACACATTTGCTTATATGGTGCTTCATATAAGTGTTGAATAAATGAACATGTGGAAATAATTAGGTGAATAAATTCTGGGTGACCTTTGTCAGTTCATATTAAAAAATCCTGAAAACCATCATGCCAGGCCGGCCTGAGCTGCCCCTCTGTAATCACAGTCCTAGCAAGTCCGTGTCATGGATGTCATGTCTGAGTTTGGCCTTTAGCATTTGTGGTTCCTGGTTGTCCAAAGGAACTAGATACCAGATGTGTTCTCCAGTAATTCAACTTCTCATTCAACTTCTTAAGTGATTAAATATTTTACAAAGCAAAACCCCCTAATTAGGCAAGATTAATGGAAGATTATATATTTACTTTATCTTTAAATTTTTATTTTGTAAACTCCTATGTCCTGTTATTTACCTATATCTTAAGACATTCCATGGAATGTTTTCCATCACTTGTAAATTTCATTCATCATTTGTTTTGCTTTTCTTTCATTTATTGGTGCATATCTTCTATACTTTATGCACTTAATAGTTGTTGAGAATACAAAGGAGATTATGTTATAGCCACTATACTTAGGAAATGCACAATGTAGCAGAAAAGCAAGACCTGGAAACAAATAACTATATTGCTGACCAGTGCGTGTATGTATCAATGCCCATTAGTTTTTTAACTTGAACCTTCCTCTAGCTCTCACAATAGCAAAAAATATTCCCCAAATTAAGTTTCGTTGACAAAAGTTTCTGTTATCAAATAAATTTGGGCAATAAGCCTATATGCTCCTTTTGGAGATTCATTATGCATACCATCAAATTATTATAAATATTCTGAGATATCATGTTATAAAGAAATCTATTTCACTTTATCTTTTTTCCCTCTAACTTACTAAAACATATTTCTCATGGCACACATGTTAACATCTTGTGGAATATTAACATTCCACGGGCCATCAATTTGAGAAATGAACTGATTCCCACTTGAAACAGCTAGGTAACCTGTCCTTCTGTTATGGGGATAAAATGATGCATATTCCATTATACACAGAAGATATGCTTACTAATCAGGATTCCTCAGAAGCAACTAACAAACTCTAACTCAAACTAGCTTAGGCAGAAAAGGGAATGGATTGATTCATAAGAATGGGGACCCAGGAATGAGTTTTGGCTCAGGAATTTGAATGGTATCTTCTGGTTCCTCTCAGTCTATTTCTACCTCTATGCTAAGTGACTGTCCTTGTGCCTAAATGGATTTCCCCTGTGTGTCTGGACTGGGTGGTAGGGAGAAGAGGAAGCATGGCAATAAACAACTCCAAGGTTGAATTATGTCATTCTAGCTTACTAACCTCAGAGAGAAAGGAAAGCTTTTCTTTTTCAGTATCCAAATGAAATCCCAGGGAAGAAGTCTAATTGGCTCATTTGAAGCCATGTGGCTCATATCTGTGATCATATTTATAATGTAATATTATTAACCATACCTGGTGACCGGTAAACATTAATATCAGGAAAGAAAAGAACTTCTCGAATAAATTCCTCAGCAGACCTACTTGTAATAAGAAGGGGCAATTCTGCAGATGAGTGGGATTTGATGTTAGTAGGTTGTTGCTACCGAGATTAAAAACAACAGATGTCTACCATAATGTGGTTTAATTATTAAAATCTAGATTTGACCATAATAGGCATTTGGCTCTGGTATACAACTACTGTTAGAAAAAATGATTTTAAAAAATCCTCTATTCTAATATTAAAGTTGTTATTTTTCCTCCACTTACTAAGTGGTTTATAGTTACTAATTCCAAAGACAAGTCACTCAGTCATTTGCTTAAACATAATTTCTAGGACCAAAAGACTTTCATGGTCCAAGAAAGTTGTATTGCTCAAATTTATGTATTCTATGAGTACTTTCCTTAGGTCTTTAAGTAACTGAAATGACTGTTGCCATGATTATTTCAAGCTAGCATCATTACATCCATATTATAAGTTATTAAATTTTGGAAACTTAATTGTCTGTCTTTGGATCATAGTGAACCCAAAATAATTGACTAGGCAGAATCTTGTCCCTGTTCATGGTAGCCATGGCACCCCAGGGGCTCACCTCTAAGAGGGTATAAGGAGGCCTTTTAGCCTTCAATTTAGATTTGTTGTTGTTTGTATCTAAATTTTTACAAGATGTTAATGCTATACCCAACTCAAATACCTATTAAGGCAGTTAAGCAGTTCTGTATTTAACTAGCAATGTAGTATGGTTATTCTTGAGGGATTTGTCTGACAGTAATCCTGAACTTACACAGAGAACAACTAAAATAAAAGATCAAAGATCTGGGACTCTAAGGGACATAGAGACTGCAGATATTTGTGTAAGAAAGAGCTGGTCATCAGTATCTGGCATTGCCAACAGGTCAAATCAAAGGAACTCTGAAAGAAAACCCTCAGAGTGCAATTTGGAGTCAGGAGTTACATTGGGAAGAGTGATTTCCATAGAGTGGAGTGGGCCAAGGCCAGACTGCAGGGGGATTTGGACTAACTGATAAGTGAGGAACTGTAAACAAAATAATAAATAAAGACTTAGGACTGCACTTTAGCAGGGCAGGTATGCAAAGAAAAGATACAAAATAATTAAAGGACAGTGCATTTGAAAAGGTATACCCAGAGATCCAAAGCCAAGGAGAGAATGAATTCAAGCCTGACTGAGTATCCTGGCCTGGGTGAAAAGGCAGAGATAAAATGAAGGATGGAAAACTTCACAAAAGAAGGCTTAGTCTGTCCATGGTACACAGGAAATGTTGAAAAACTGGAAGATTGGTAAGCTGAAGCTGCAGGTTGAGTGAGATTGAAGTAGAACATGAGAAGCTGGCAGGCTATTCATGTGAATGATGCTTCCTGGAGTTGGGCAGTGTCTGTGTAGCCTTTCTAAGTTGATGTAGGGACCCCAGAGACTGGCCATAAAACAGGATCTCCAGTTTAAGAGTTTGGCAGGAGAAGAGTTCTAGGTGATGCCATGCTCCAAGTTTGGTCTAAGGAATGGATTGTTGAAGCAGGAGCAAGGCGAATGCTGGAAATAAGGAACTGTGTGGAGTTTTGAACAACTCTCAGTCAATGCTGGACACTGATCGGGGCAGTCAGTAGTGATTCCAAGAACCCTGACAGAGTAAGGATGGTATCATCCCAAAGTCCATGGGTAAAAACTTTTCTAAAATTGTCACTGGAGACAAAAGTTGCAGCCTTCTCTTCACAGGTACCCTCTATTTTAAGGAGTTACAATAGACCTAGTGTTACCTGGGAAGCATTGGTTTTCAATTAAGGAAAACAAAAGGATTAAGAGTGTGGTCAGGTGGGATTGTATGCTTCAGTGAAGGGAGAATTTTATGACTACTGTTGTTCAGGCTTGCTGGTGCATGATAATTTTTTTAAAGCAGGCTTTTAGTAGGTTTTGATATTGTTTTTAAATCTCTTCAGATAATACCTCATATTACCTGTAACCTGAATAAAATATTGGCAAGGAGTAGCGTAGGAAAAGTTTGAAGATATGTAAGGATATAAAGGTATTACAGAAAGTCAGGAAGGAATAGGAATGTTTCAAAAAAGAAATAAAGAAAAATAAATAAATGGTGGTAAGAAATGTTTTTTTGCACTAGTTCCAGAAAAGGGCTGATATGATACGTGCAACATTCGTCCAGGGCTCCTCTCTTCACATCTTGTCCTGCTTTCAGCCATTGTTTCATAGTCTCTGCACCTTTACCCTGCTGCACTTTCAGCTCAGGTGAACCTAGCTAGCTTGAAACTGATTACAGCCATTACAAGAATAGACTTTACTCTCATTTATGGTATTTAATTCTAGTGTGAGAAAATATCCACTTGTGGCTGCAAAAACTTTTCCCAAATAAAGTGAATTATACTTCCTTTTAAAGGTTGAGATGCCTTGGAGTTATCTCCTTCTCCTTTGATTTTACTGAATAGACCCTTTAAATATGGGCCAATAGCCTGAGGTTTTAAACTGTCATCGGAATGCAAAAATGTTTTGTCCATTGGAGGGAAAGAAGGAGATTCAGTAACAGACATTGTTGCAACTGCCTATCATGGATACTGATACAAGCCTGAGAAACCCAAGGTCAGGATGGGGCCACAAGGGGTAGGAGAAGACAGAGTTGTAAGATCCTGCTCTTGCATGACAATAGCATGGAGAGGAATTTCTACTTTGGATCAGTCCCAACGCATGTAACAGTGACGCTTGGCAAACACAAACAGAAGTAAGCCCTGTCTAGGTAGTAATTTGTACCTGGTTTGGTCTTGATAACAATAGTCAGGTAAATCCCTCTAATCTGTATATTTATCTATGTTGTTGTTCTCAGAGTGTGATCCCCAGACAAGCAGCATCAACATCACCTGGAAACAGAACTTATTTAAAATGCAGATTTGGGGAGCCCCACTCAAAGCTTTGTAATCAGAAATTCTGGAGGTGACCCAGCAGCCCACACTCACCAGGTGATGCCGATGTAAGCTCAAGTTTGGGAACCACTGAGCTATGCAACATTGATTCTCAGTGTAGGATGCTAGATGGGCTTGTCTGGGGGAACTTCTGCCAAATACTAGCACTATGGCCTCACCACCAGAATCTGATATAATTAGGAGAGGATGGGTCCCTGGCATCAGAAATTTTTTATAAGTTCCAATGATTCTCATGACCACCACAGTTGAGATCTATCATTCTATAGGAATCCAAGAAGGGCCTTTCTAATTTAGGACTTTGTGACCAATTAAAAAATAATTTATAATAACCTTATGCATTTTACTAGAACATTAATTTAGATATATTTATACATAACAAACCACAAATTATGTAAAACTCAATAGGGTGGAAACTTTTTCTGTTTTCTCCTTCCACTGTTGTATTTTGAGTACCTAGACCAGTACTTGGTACCTGGTAGGTACTTAATAACTCTATGTTGAGCAATGGTGTTTTAGTCAGCTTTTTGTCACTGTGACCAAAAGACCTGACAAGAACAATGTAGAGGACAAAAAGTTTATTTGGTGTTCACAGTTTCAGAGACATGGACAATTGCTCTGAGCCCAAGATGAGGCAGAACATCAGGGCAGAAAAGCATGGTGGAGGAAAGCAGCTCAAGGCATAACAATCAGGAAGCCGAGAGAGCTCTGCTTGCCAGGGACAAAATATATATCCTAAAGGCACATCCCAGTGACCCACCTCCTCCAGTCACACTCACCCTGCCTACAGTTTCCACCCAGTTAAATTCATTCATGTATTTATATATTGATTAATTTAAGGCAATCATAACCCAATCATATCATCACTAGACTTTCTCGCATTATCTCACAGATGAGTTTTTTGGGGACACTTCATATCTGAACCATAACAACTGTAGTAAACAGTTAAAGGATGGGGTTCTTGGAGCTTCACAAAGGAACCAGTAGGTACTTTGAGCTGAAAGAATGGTCTCTGTTCAGGGTTGGCTTGGACTCATTTGTTCCTAATTCTGTGGATGCTGTGAGTCCTCTTGGTTCTTGCCCCATACCCATCTGTACCAGGATGCCACTGTCTTGTGTCAGGATTCACATTACTATTTGCAGAAATTGGCCTCTGCTATGCCTTCAGCCAGAATCCCCACTTGGTAGAGTCTAGGAGTTAGAGGAGTAAGAGGACCCTGACCCTTTGATGTCTGCTTATGTGATTTCCATTCTTTTCTCTGGGTAGATTTCTTCTCCTCTTTGTTTGAGAGGTGCTGGCACCTGGCCCACCAGTTTTGATCCGCATATTGTTCCCTGTCAGGGTACCCTGAGGCTAGTGGAGGGGTCCTCTCTGCTTGGCAGAAGAACAACCTACTGAGTGGGATATGAGCCAAAAATGGATTTCCAACAGGTAGAAACACATTCCATATGATGCCTCTGGCAGGCGCGCCTCTGGCATGTGCCTATTTAACACTTTCTCCTTCAATGTTGAAATTCATGATTTCAACACTAAGTACAAATATGTTTATAAACAGGCTTTAATTCATTAGGGAAAAATCACTTCCCTGAAACATTTCAGGTGGGTTCAATACTATAATTCAGATATGTCTTTATGCTCTAAATTATTTACTGCTTAAGTTTTTTTTAAAAAAAAATTAATTGTAGTATTTGCCACTGGCCATTCTTGAGAAGTCTTTTTCCCCCTTGGTTGCTGCAGTTTTGCTTGTAAGTCCAGACAGGGGGAAGGTCAAGATTTTGTCCTGAAAAGTTTGCTCAGTTCTTCCTGAAGTTTCACTGAAGCCACAGGAGGCCAATGCCACAGTTCAAGGTGTTTTCAAATCATCTGCATTTGTGTACTCACTTCTTAGAGTGCAGAACCCACATAAAAATTCTCCTAAATGAATATGTGAATTCTCCATTTCTACATGAAAGCACACCGTCCCTCCAACTACACTCAGGCCCAGAGGCTTAAATAAAACCCTTTTCAGATTATTGTTAATGCTGTGCCTGATTCTGTAGCAGCTGTTGCTTTTGAACAATATGATGCTTCTCCTCCCCCAAGAAAAGTTGAAATGCCTCTTTTGCAGCACTTTTCAACCTTTGTTGACTAAGGGAGCATAAAATAGACTGAGAAATGAGCACAAGGTTCCTGTTTGGGAATTCAGTGCACAACTTAAAAACTATTGAGTTTAGCCACTTCCTGACATTGACTTTCATAGCAACAGTTTAATTTGGAGAAAAGCTGCTACCTCAAATGGCTAAAAGTATTTATGTGGAAAATTTTCCAAATGATTGACTTTACTGTGTTGCTGTTTTCTTTCTCCATGAATATGTGAGTATTTGGCTTTCCCCCAAGAATTTTTCTGCATCACTTCTCTTTAGGCAAAGACATTTTTCTATCCAGAACAGAAGAAGAATCAAGAGTTTCCCATTTTTAATTGAAGAGTTGGTTGAGGTTAAGCCATAGCATCTGTAAAAATGAAGAATTTCAATGTGTCTTCTATGTCCTTCTGATGCAAATCTTCGAGGTCATTAGAGTATCTGTGATCATCACCTTGGAGCCAATGCCAATGTAGTCAGCCCAGTGCTTCCTACAGCTTGGTGTTGTGTCTCTCTTCCCCACCTGCATCAGTCCTACTGAAGGGCTTGTCTCCACTGCCTCTCTTACTTCCTTACCCCCACTGGTTCTTCAGCCACCACTCTACTGACTACCATGCCAATGACAGTTTAATCCAATAATTATTTTTGGACTATTTCTATAGCATCTGGCATTGTTGATCCCAGTTTTCTTACCTTTTTAGGAGTTTTTGTCCTCATTGTTCGCCAAAATAGTTCCCTCTTCTTCCCCTTTCCAAAGTGCTGTTTCCTTGGGAATCAATCCTATGCCTACTTTTCTGGCCCACTGTTCTCATCCCTGACCATGGCATCTTCCCTGTGACTTCAATTCCATTCTGTTGATGAAGATTTGCCATCTCTCCCTCCATCCCTGCTGTAGTGAAGGCCTTTCTTTCTGTGTCTAAATTGAACCTAGTTCCTTCTTTTCCTTGTTTTTAAGTTCCCAATATTAGGGAGGAATAACATTGTTCACTGTGCAAGACAGAAAACTTCAGTTTTTCCTCTATCACTCTCCCTCTCCCGTAAAATAAACTTTTTCTATTAAAAAAAAATTCCTTACATCTTTAAAATCCATGTCTTCTTCAACCTCCTACCAGGTCCCCCCTTCTGCTGTAGATCAGAAACTGTCAACTTCTATCTGGATAACTCTGTCAAGCCTCCTTACCATCCATCTCCATATTGCAAGACAAATTTGCTCTAATCATTGCATTTCTCTGATCAAAGGCCCTCATGCTTGCAAAGTGCCCAAGACCCAGCCCTTTTTGCCTCTCCAACCTGAGTTCTTGGCACCTGTCACCTTGCATTGCTCATTTTTGGTCATACTAAATTTCTTTCAAGCTTACCATGTTCTCTGGCCTCTAGGCTTTCACCTCTATTTTTTTCTGTCTGGTATGTTCTTTCTATTCTCTTCCTCTGGGGGGACTTCTAGATTTTTCTCATGTCTCAAATTCAGGGCACTTCTTCAAAGATGCTCCTCCAGAGGCCCCAAAGTCTGGAAAAGATGCCTCTCCCATTGACCCGTGGCCCACGGTTCCATCAGAGCATTAGCCCTGCTGCGTTATAATTGCCTAGGTCTCTTCACCCTCTGTTAATTGCCAGTCATGTCAGGAGAGGAGCCCATCTCCAGTATTGCCAGTGTACTACAAGTGCCTAGTACAGCACTGGATGCAGAGCAGACGCTCAGCTCAATAAATATCTGTTAAATGAACAAATGAGCCTCCAGGTAAACTGTGAGTCAGCCTTTGCCATGACACCGGTATAAATGCCTTAATCACATTTGTAGTTTCTTCCTCACTAGTCAAGATGCCCTGGCAGAAACAACTATTACTTTTCCACAAAACAGACAAAAACTTTGTTGCAGAGGAAGCAACCTAAATATCCCTCAGGAAGAGAAACTTTCCAAAGGTTTTGATAATTTGCATATGGTAATTGCCAAATCCCAAGGTATCTTTTAATTGAACCTTCACAGTAGTTCACTTAGTTTGTACTCAGTGCTTAAATTGAGTAGAACCTCATTAGGGAGGTTATGTCATGCCTTGGTGAAAATGGAGAAAATGAAAAATACAGCTTCTCATGGCATGGAGGCAAGGGGAAAAGGTCTGTGGCCTTTCTGGTCTGTGGCCCTTTAATCTGTGTCTTGACTGAGCAGGCTCCTGATACAGGAGGAGGTCCAGAGGATCATGACCCTCCAAGGAGCTTAGGATTTTCCTTCTAAATCCTATGCTAAGTTTGTATTCCACAAGCATCCATCCAGTGTTTTCCTCCTTTCTTCTCCCTGTACTTCTCTATCAATGCCAGCCTCATGAGCAACAGTTTAAAAGATTATTCCTCCCCAGGAATAGATCTTCCCAAGGAAACTATGATGCCGGGTTCAGTCACCAGTACTTCCCTGCACCTGTCTATTTTGCATATTCATTAACTGTGTTCTTGCAACTCTGAGCCCTTCCCCTGAGACAAGGGTGAGGCAAATGAAGTGCCACTCTCAAGCACCTGCACTGCTTCCTCTGCCTGGGAAGTGGCCTCCCTCTGCCTCACCCCTCTCTGCTTCTCTAGTTCTTAATCCCTGAGACACAGCTCAAATGCTGTCTCCTCCATGAAGCTCTTGTTGTGTCCTATCTGTTACTCTCAAAACCCTGCAAGTGATCATCTTACTTTCCTCCAAATTCCCAATGGCCCTTATTTGTGCCTATCATAATGTCCTGTGTATCTTGTTCTTTGGCTTGGTTCTTGTCTCTGTGTCAAACTATGAACTTCTTAAGAACAGAATCTTTTTCTCAGCATGACCACACTATCTAGCACAGGAATTGGCACACAGTAGGAATTCAGAAGTCATTGTGGTGGGTGGAGAGATCAAGAAGAAAGGAGAGGAAGAGAGCACAGCAGTAATTACCTGATGGTGAGAGGGTGAGGGGTAGGCTTGGGATCTGAGACCAGTCTTTTAGGGTTTGATTTCTGGCTCTGTCACTTACTCTGTGTATGAGAGTTTAGACAAGTTACACCATTTGTCTGTGCCTCCATCTATTTATCTGCAAAATGTTATATAACAGTAATGCAACATATAAGATAAAGTATAAGCACTTGATGCAAGACCTGATGGGTAGTGAGTGCTCAGTAAATGTCAGAATCCAGAATACAAAGGCTCTAGGAAAGATACCTCCATATAAAATGCAGGAGAATAATACTAAGGGCAAAGGACATTTGTGACTGATGCCACAAAGAAAGCAGAAACAAACCCATCAAGGATTGAAGACAGAGTGTTATGGTTTGGATGTGAGGTGTCCCCCCAAAAGCTCATGTGTGAAGCAATGCAAAAAGGCTTAGAGGTGAAATGATTGACTTTGGAGAGCCTTAACCCAATCAGTGCCTCAATCCCCTAATAGGGATTAATGGAGTGGTGATAGTAGGCAGGTAGGGTATGACTGGAGGTGAACATTAGGGATGTGCTTTGGGGGTATATATTTTGTATCTGGCAAGAGGATTCTCTCTCTTTGCTTCCTGATGTGATGTCTTGAGATGCTTTCCTCTGCCATACTCTTCTGCTATGATGTTCTGACTCATCTCAGGCCCCCTGGAATGGAGCTAGCTGTCTGTGGACTGAGACCTCTAAAACTGTAAGCCCCCAAATAAACTTTTCCTCATCTAAAATAGTTTGAGTCAGGTCTTTTAGTCACAGCAGCAAAAAACCTGACTAAAACACAGAGGCAATAGTCTAATACTACCCACAGAATTCAAATGCTCACTTTTTCAAAAAGAGGAGTCTCATCTCTCTAATTCAATAGAAGAATAGGTTGAGCAAGAAGATGGCAAAGGAGGCTGCCCAAAAGCAGGAAGCAGAGGATGACCAAATGAGTTTGTGGCATTAAACCAGTATTTAAATGTGTCCTGATTTAATATCTGATGATGTGAAGGGGGTGGAAATATAACACTAAGGGAAAGTCATGTTTCTGCTGCCATCTACAGATGTCAAAGTGCAATTTTTTAAGTTTCTTAACACACACACCCATTCAGAAAGGGCTTTCTTGACAAAATGAGAGACAGTGTATATGAAGTTTACTTTAAGTTTTAATAAGCAAAATAATTTAGACACTCTACTACAGCAATTCATTTTACTTTTTTTTTCTAAAATCATGTCTATTTAATCAGTAATACAGTCTTTTTAACATCTCAAATTGTGTTAAAACTGCTATAGAAACTCAGGAGTGAGCCAGTCATCATCTCTCAGGGCAGATCAGATGCAACAGCAGCAGCTGAAGTTAATGAAACAGTTTCAATGAGGAATGAGGTGAACCGGATTTTAACCTCATGCTTTCCTGCATTTCTCTGGATGTTGTTAGAATTATTATAAATTTCAGATGCTGTCTTTGTTCTTAGGAAATGAGAAATCAATGGTAGAGTAAAATAAAAACATGTTACCTCTGAGAAGCCTCTATACCTCTGTTCTCCAGGGTTACTGTGATGCTTCCCCAGCATGCCTCTGTGCTAGTTTTGTCATTTTTTATTAGTGCAAATAATTATTCATAATAGTGGGAGTCATTATGACATATTCATACATGAACATAATTTCATTAATTTCCTGTATTATTTTTAAAGGGTTAAATATAGACAAGAATTATTGGAAAAGCGTTTGATGGAGAAAAAGGAAGTGGCCCTTCAAGAAGCACATGAAGAAGAGGAGAGAGAGAGACGTCTGGAAGCCCTTAGAAAGCAGGTGCTTTTAATTTGAAAATTTTCATGTGTGCTTTTTTAAAAAAATATGTATACATCTAAGTGCTCTTAATAACATTATTCCTAGAGCTTAGTTCATGACATCTGCTATATAAAACATAACTTTTCCAAATTGGGACACTGATCTTCATTCCAGGGAGCAATTAGAGTTATGTTGAACCATTTCCAGTTTCTCAGTATATTAAAAGAACTTCATCAGCACCTTTTAAAAAGCTTTCCCAGGATTTAAATGCATCCATATCACCTCTAGTTTATTAGTTGAATAGTACCCATTTGCAACAGTGAAACTTCATCTACTCAAAGGATTTTATTGTTCTCAAAAAAATGTGGTAGAGCAAGATAATCTTCTTTGGGATAGAAACCTCTGCTTGGAAATATTCCACAGTCAACAAATATGTTAAAAACCACTTTTTAAAAATACCTTTTTTGTGTGTGTGGAGAAATAAAAAACTTCCCATTACCTTGCATAATAAAAGTAGGCAAAAGTAAATGAAAGTAAACAGCAGTTGGAAAGAACAGGAATATAAGAACTTGGAAAATGTGATGAAAAAATTTTACTTGGTAATTTTCAGAAATTTAAACCCAAAGTGATTGTTTCAATGCACGAGCTCTAAAATCTCCATTGACACCATGTCCTAGCTAACAGGGGTGACTCTGGTTTCTCCACTCTGTCAGTGGAGGTAATATAGAATAATGGGTAAGAACTTGGCTTCTGATGCCCTTCAGACCTGGGACAACTTGGGTTGGGACTCTGACAGAGGAAACAAAGGTCATTTACTTAATCCCCCTCAGTTCCATATCCTTATGTGAAAAATGGTAGTACCTGATTTATAGATTTGAAGTAATGTGAGTTCAAATTTTTGAATAAATTTACTAAGTGTAAAACCCTTTTCTAAAAACTCTTATGTGCCACTTAATCTCCACAGATTACATGACATAGCTACTATTATGATATAGCTACTATGTTAGAGCTACTATTAATATCCCCATTCTAAAGAAGAAGAAACTGAGGAGATGCAAAGGCTAGGTGCTTTTTCCAAAGTCATATATGTAGTAAATATCACATAGGGGTTGAAATCAACAGGATCTAGTTTAGTGACAGAGTAGAGATAACAATGTAAACCCATAAATCATCATCTTCCTTGATAAAATAGATTATAGAGATAAATTCAAAGCATAGGAATGTAAGCCCTGGTCATCCTGGATCTGACAAATTCAATTTTTCAATCATTAGCAAATAATATAGCCTTCTGGGGTCAAGACTCAATGTCACTATTACTAAACACATTTAATATGCAAAATATAACTTTGATAACTACAGGGTCCATATAACTAGAATTCCTTCCATCTATAAGCCCTTTGAAAACAGAAATATCTATGCCCATTAGATGTAATCAGTGTTTAGAATTATAAGATTTTTTTTAGCTAGGAAGCCTATAATAATTAAAGTATATTTAATCCCCCAGTTATTTCATTACAGTTTCTAAATGACACTAAAAATGCCATTTACTTCATGCTAATTCTTGACTTTCAGAATTAACAGACAGGTATTACTAATGGTGCATATAATTTACAAAATTAGTGACTTTTTTATTAAGATGTGGTTTTGAATTATGCACAAGGACATTTGTATTAAAATAACTGCAGTTTTTGAGTAGAAGGTGGAACAATGTTTTCTAGCAGATCCTGACATTGTAGGTGCCTGGTACAGTGGAAACTCACCTGTCTTGCCCAGTATTGCCAACACACTCGACTGAGTATACGCTCTAGATTCAGCTTAATTAGAATAAACTTTCTAGAAAGCTTCATAGCATTGTTACTATAGCCATAAGTTTCTATCAATTAAAATAAATATTTCTTTTCACTTTTGGTTACTCTCAAGGTATTTGAATGTGTAGGTTTTCTATGTAAAATTCTCTGTGACTTTTATCAGAAAGAGAAATTTTATCTGAAATTAATAATGATTATTTAATCATTAGCAAAAAATTATATGGTATGGCCTTCAAATATTTTGTTCTATGTAAGTTTTAATTCCTCTGTGGACCTCTAGGACTGGCCTGGTTTTAATATTCTTTCTGCCCTTTCAGGTATGATGTTTAGTAAAATTTCTTAACATATTTAGCTTGTACTTTCTAACTTGGACCTTGTTCCAATTGGCCTGCCTTCTCTTCTTTTAGGTTGCTGTTGTTGCTCAGTTTGATCCTGTTAGAATGATGTCAGATACAATGGCATCGAAAGCTAGAATGGCTGTTGAAATTGGAGAAGAGTTTATTCTTCAAAAACCCCTCTTCACATTAAATACATACAATGAACAGCAGGTAATTATGGAAATTAGCATAGTTGATGCAAAAGCCATGATGAGGATAAGAACTGCAAAGTGTGTGTTTGGGATTACAAATTGTTTTCAATATTTACATTTGAATTCTACACATATTAACATAATATTTACATCTAAATGATAGCACATAATTACTGCATAATTCTTAATATTAAAATAACTAATAGGTGACAATAGAAGGAAACAACTTACCTGAAAATATTATGTCTGTCATTGAAAATTAGCTTTTACCTTTAACAAATAACTTTATAAAGTTTCATTTGAAAGTCATGTTAATATTATTTTGTTTAAATATTTCTTTGTTGTATTAAGAATTTAGAATTAAATTCATAACATAAATCCTGTTAAGTAAAAAACTAATGATACTTATGAGACAAAGAAGAAGAAAGCGTTCAGAAATTAAAATGAACAGAAGATAAAATATCAGAGCTAATTGATAAATAAAATATTTTCTGTGGACAAACCATTGAGGGGTTATCTGATCATTTCTAGGAATTTAAGATTCACTTTTGTCTGTGTCTGGAAGGGGCTGAAGTTAAAGAGTGGGAGGAAGTTGAAGAGTAAGAATGAATACAACTGAAATTAGGGAGAAAGTAGTTGTTAATTTCACAAATCTAGGAGAAAAGATAACTACTTACTTAATTATTTAAAAACTAGGAAACTTCATCTATTATCAAATGAATTCATTCTGCCTCTGCTATGTGCTGCATACTTTGCTACAGAATAAAAACAAGGATAATTCATTGATTTACTAGTTGGACAAATATTTACGGAACATACTATATTCTGGTCCTGTGCAAGATGTAGCTTTGGGCTACATCCTGAAAAGATGGATTGTGCCTGGAGGAAGTCAGCAGAAGTCCTTGGTAGGAGGGAAAGTACAGGTACAGAAATCATTCCGTGAGGGTGAGATCAACTCTACAATGGAGGCCTGCAGGCTGCTGTTGCAAGAGGAAGGAAGGAGCATTTCACCCTGACTGGGAGGTTGGAGAATGTGTCAGAGAGAAAACTTGAGCTCTATCTAGGCTAAGGATCTTGGAACAGTAACAAAATTCACTCGAGATGAGATGATTTACAATAACACAAAGTAGATCTGTGGGGAGAGGGATTACTGATAAGGGTACACAGATACTGTGCTGCCAAAATGGGGAGGGCACCTGGTTTGTCTTCAGTACAAGGTACATGGCATGGGGTACGTGACAGTGCTGAGACATGAGACTGGAAATGTGCGTTAGGAGCAGGCTCTGCAGTCTTGTTGCTAAGGCATCTGACTTACAGACATGAGATTTTGAAGCAAATAAATTATATAAACAGATTTATGTTTTTAGCTGAGAATGGCATGGGGTCTTTTTAAGAGTGCAGAACCTTCATAGAAGTGGTGGGAAGGGGCCATGAATGGCTCTGATTTGGAGAGGGAGGGGATAAAGAAAGTGAGGATGATCATGAGCTAAATGGCAAATAATATTGCTAAAAGCCTGCATTGTGGATTCAAATCTACATCCACTATTTATTGGATGGGTGAAGTTATTTGAGCTTTTAACATCCCTTTGCTTGTTTATCCTAAAATAATTTATTGCAAGGACTTTGTGAGGATTAGAAATAATAAATATTAGCCGCCTAGATTATTGCCTGGCACCTAGTAATAATTCAGTGATTATAATCATTAGATGGTGCTGCTACGAACCATGTAAGACTACAGAAGGAAAAACAAACTTAGAAGGGGAATTTGTTTCATTCATGTCATGTTTCGAGCAAAGCTGTCTAGTTCACCTTTATAAGAAACTGATTAGCTGCTTCTGGAGATGGGAATTGGGGAGATGGAAGTCTGGGTAGGAGGGAGTCCCCTCTCTATCTACTATCTACTCAAAAATAGAATAATGAAACAAATTTAAACCTCACAACCCTGGAGCTGAAGAAAGAGGTGAATCCCAGAAATAATTGGGAGTCGACAGCCCATAGTCTGAACATGAACTATAGGGAGTGGATGAGAGTGAATAGAATATATTGAGGCCAGAGGGGATCTAAAGCTCCAGGTGATTGCTTCTGAGACACAAATCTCTGTTTCTTCTTGACCCTATACTCATCATTTCTCCTACACCTGTATCTGATCAGTAACCAAATTCTATGATCTCCTTCTTTCACAGTGTTTCTAAGAGCTCTTTCCTTGCTATAGGCCAGGCCATTTATTATTTCGGGTCTAGACAATTGTAGTAGACTCCTGACCACTGACGTGCCTCTTTCTCTCCTTTCACTGTTCATTTAATTCATGCTGAACTTGCAATTAGATCCTCCTTCTTATGGAACTACAGTAGTTATATTACTTCTCTACTAAAAGCAAAAATAAACACAACTCCACTACTTAGATTCCTTGGCAGGGCCTTCAAGCCTTTTAACTCGAAATTCCAGTCTGAAAAGTGCCCTTTTCCAGTGTTCCTCAATGGCACTCAGTGCTCTGCCCAAACTACCCCATCCCAAATTGACCTATTTTGCCTAAGTCTGCAGGTGCCTTCCTTTCTGGTGAGATCTTTCTTCCTCCTCACTCTGCATTATGAAAAGTTGAGCTTTTAAGGTTAAATCAATTGCTTCTTCTTACCTAAGACTATCCTCATCTCACCAGCATTAGGAGATGCACCTCCATGTTTTTCTACTCTTAGAGCATCTGTCATGTGCGGCAGGAACTAGTTATCTGTGTACCTTCTTATTATGCCCGTTCATTGAAGAGCTCTTTGAAGGAGGAGCTACTTCCAGTAGCTTATTATCTCGTCTCCTAGGGCATCTTCAAATCCAGGTGCAATGCCTCATTGTGTAAAACACACATATGTCCATCTTCCTGTCAATTGTAAGCAGTGTCTGTTGACATTTAATAGTCACATGAGGGGAAAAGGAATAAGGCCCAATCAGCAATAAATGAAAGCAGAAATGGAATTACTCATATGTCTACTCCCACTTAGAATCAGATTGATGGAGTCATTTTCTAGTTCTTTTTGAAATAGAAATCTGGCCTTGGAAGAAAGTTTCTATCGATTTTGTTTTCCAAGTGGTGGCCATGTGTTTAAACAATTTGCATAGTGCCAAATGATGGGGAAATTAAAATGTCTGTTTAAAGACAGATATACAAGGTTATGGTTTAGATTTATTTTAATTATTGTCTGCATTTTATGATTGCAGTCAGCAATAAATAATGAATGGATAGCACTGAGAGTTGGCTTCTTTGTCTCATCTTTTAATAATCTAAATGTAATATGTTTTGGCCAATCTAGAATACAATATTCTATACAGTCTGTTGGGAACAACTAACATACTGGAAAGTGACAATGGCAAAAAAATACTTAGACATTTTCAGTAAAAATCATCAGAAAGTCGTCACAGTATTCACAAAGTTAGTAGTCATCTAGTCATCTAACAAACATTGTGCAAATTTGGAAAATATGAAACTAAGTGTTAAAAAATTGCTTTAGTTTAATAGTTATTATTCACTTAAATTGTATTTTATTTCTACAGATAATTTCTGATCCTCGACTTCGCTTTGAGTTAGCACTTCGAGAAGCTGGACTTCATAAAACATTGTATGCCAAAGAGATCTTACCAAAAATTAGTCCTCAGAAACCTCCAAGAAGGGACACGGAATCTACTATATTTAAAATCTAGAACTCATATTCAAATTCTATTGTATGTAAACAAGATTTTTCTTTGGGAACCTTTGTATGGATAACAATAATTAACCACTTTCTAAATTTTTTTAAAATACCAGACATAGGAATCAGCATCTATTAAAACAACTTTGCCTTTCTTTTATAGCTCTTAGAATTTTACAGTTTCCTGTATCTTTAAGTTACGTTTGATACTAAATTCCCAAAGATTATGGAACTTAATTATGGCACATAACATCCATACTGTTTTCCAAGGGATCACACTAACATTTGAATAAACTGTGTTTTGGACATTGTGTTATTCCATGAAAAGAGCTCAAAATAACCATTTGTGAGAATTATAAATAATGAAGCTGCTACCTGCTAATGTTCATTTCTGCTTGTTATTTCAGAATTTGACTTTTTAATTATGGAAGCCTCATTATCATTAATACTTCTATTATTTTTTGATTATTATAAGAGGAGATTCAACCTTTCTCTAAGTTTAGAAACCAATTTGGTCCACCGTGTTTACTGCAAACCGATCATCCAAACAATTTCATTTTGCAAATTAGCCTTTAAGAATAAATTAGAAATTAGAAATAGCATTTCAAGCATGGGAATTCCTGTTTTGGCTTGGAGAAAAAAAAATTTTGTGTGGTTGTTTAGAAAGATACATTAAAAGTTATGATATTTGGAATGTTGTCAGAGTTCCAAATTATGTAGTAAATATCCAGATGATTTATAGAAAGGGAGCATTTCAAATAAAAGGCATAAAGTTTTGACTATTTCTAAAAAGTAGTTATTCCATCAAAGCAAGTACGAGTTGTTTAAAGTTGCCATTGCTGTATTTGAGAAGACTGCCCATGTTTTTCCCTGTGTTGCAGCTTCCTGCTATTTCCCATGCACCTCAAGCCCAGGAGTTAGAGTCGCTAAACAGTTACTAGAATAACATAAAACAAAACAAAATTCAGTCTGACTGGTGGAGTCTTTGTCTTCATGATTGTTCCCAGCATCATGATAATAAACAAAACAAGTGTAGCTTATCAGAATAAACCTTTGCAGGAGATTCTATGGGAAAAATCATTAGCCACAATCCAAAATTCATTCTAATACTCTCTCAGTCTAATCTTTTGCATCATAGTAATAGCTCATAAAAAGAGGGGACGGGTTCTTTAACAAAAAGCCGGGAGTAGTGGGCATTGGTGCTTATGCTAAGGGCATCTCTCAAGGTCATAGTGTTCTTTCATGGGCCTGGGACCATATGTTCATAGATGGAGAGCATATCCTCTTCAGGGCAAGCAGAACCCATGGGTCCTTGCCAACATAATGTCCATATTGTTGTCCAAGGGATCACACTCAAATTCCAAGTGAATAGCATTTCTTTCACACTTTTCCAACAGGAAAGAATAAGTAGCTGGAGGTATCATTATCATTTTGAGAGAAATAAAGAAGTGATATGTTGCAAATTTCCTGAAACCATGAGTTGAGATTTGGGGCAGCAGTTTAGTAGTTGGCTACACTCAGACTCAGATCCTAATAAATTTCTTTCCATTCAAAAAATAGTAATAGTTTGCCACTCACTGAGTACCCTGTATGTTCATCACCAATGTGAGCTTTCCACATGATATCTTCTTGATCATCATAATGACCTTATGAAATTATCATCCCAATTTTACAGGTAAGAAAATAGATTCAGAAAGGTAAAATATGCTCTAGATATGTTTTTTTTTTCAAACTGAGACATTAATTTAGTAAATCCTGGCTAGCATTTTAAAAAAAGAAACAAAATACACTAATCTGAAATCCAGATGGCTAATAAATATATATGAAAACATAGAAATCCTCATTAACTTGCCCCATGAAACACCAATATGCACCCACTAGACTGGCAACACAACAAATATCACAATGTCCTAAGTAGTGATGACACACAAGAACAGGAAGCATGCCCTAGTATGCAATGGAAAAGTTCAAACTTACCCAGTAAAGTTGAAAGTGTTCATGCCTTTTGATCTGGTGACTACTCCTAGATCTACACACTTGCGAAGCTCCTGGAGCTCTGTGCAAGGTGACATAAACTGCAATTTCCAAACAAAAACAAGCCAAATGTTCAGCCACAGTAGAATGGACATAAAGATTATGTTGTATTCACTTATGGAATTGCATATAGCAATGAAAAATTTAAAATGCATCAACATGATGTAGTATTTAGTGAAAGGAACAAGGTGCAACAGCACACATATTATGTTGTATTCCATTTACGTAAAGTACAAAAACATACCAAACTAATTTGTATTGTTTGGGAACATACACAAGTTGTGAAATAATGGGCAAAAACAAGATAATTATTAAGTTAAAACAAGAAAATGATTACTTCTCGGGTATAGACAGGGTGAAGATTTTCAAGTTCCTGAAAATGTTTTATAGCCTAACCACGTAATGATTATATGTTTCTAATCATTTTTTGAAGTTTACATAATTGTCTTGTATACTATCATATATTAGTGGTATAAATTCTCAAAAAAAGTAAAAACATTAAGAAAACAAATTACTAAAATCATAATTTCTTAGTATATAAGGGCATTGGAAAGAAGCTTTTTAGTTAGTTCCTGATTTAATAGCCCTAATTTACATGAATTTCCGAGGTAGGCAGACCTGTCCCTACTTGAGATTCATAATTGCCCTGACATGTGATGGGATCCCCTTTGTTTTCTCCCTCCCCAACCCCACGCTCCTATTCATTCTGGCTCTTGCCCATCTAGTACCTGACTGATTTGGGAAAGAAAGAAAAGAATGCATACCTAATAATGCTAAGTATTGTGCCATGAAATGTGAGTGAGTGTGTATGGGTGTGTGTTTTGTGTGTGTGTGTGTGAAGTGAGTCATAAAACATGTATTTCTTCTTAATGGGTAATAGTCTAAAAATATTGAAAATATTTTTAATAGTCTAAAAAATATTGAAAAAACACTACCCTCAATCTCATGGTTAATAAGTCGCATAGCCTGATTCAACTCCACTGATTCTACCATCCATCTCTGAGGATGTTAGGCTTGCTTCAAACTGAAAGGAAAGACGGTATCAGGTCTGGTAGAAATTCCCCTCCATGACCATCACAAACCCAAGACCCTATTTCCCTTTTGCTTCCTCTACGGGAGGGAGCAGCCCTCCCTCTACCAGAGACCACAGTTTCATGTATGCTGTGTTTCTTCCTGCCTCAACTCCTCTATAAGAATTTCTCTTTATAGTTTATTCTTTCTCTTCTATCTTAAAGCTTGCCATCAGCATGCAAATACATTGGTGTAAATCTTAACTTTTAACCCTTAAGCCCACTTTGTTCTAGCTACCCCACTATTTCTCTGCTCCTTTTCTCAAGAAACTTCTTAGAAGAATTCCCTGTAGATGTATGATGTCTCCTCTTCTCATCTTCCAGTCAGTCACTTATTCTGATTTAGCTTTGCCCTCATCCTCCACTGCCGCCACTCTTAGATCGCAGTATTGTCAAACTCCATATTGACAAATTATGGCCACTTTCAGTCTGCGTCATACTGAAAGCATTTGATTCTGGTAACGACCCATCTCTGGACACTCTCTTCTCTTGGTCTCTGTGATGCCACCTGCTTTGCTCCTGCTTCTGTGGGCATGCCTCCATCTCCATGGCTGACTGTCCCCGATCTGTCCATCTCTAGATGTCAGAGTGCTCCAGGGTAAGATCCATTAGCTGTATCTCTATTGTTATCACCAAAGGCAACATCCTTAAACACTATAGTTTTAACTTTTAAATTAGGTCTTTTGAGTGAATTTTAATCTACAGGCTTCCCCTCTATCCTTTTTTCACCCCTTACAACTTATTTATTGAAGAAGCAAATATATTTACATGTAGAATTTGTAGTGGATTTTGTCTGCTTTATCTTCTTGGTATAGCTTAATAAGTTTCTCTATCCTTTCTGTCCTTTGTCTATAAATTGTTAGTTGAGTCTACAGGTTTATCAGATAAAACATTCAGATCCTTCCTTCTTTTTCTCCCCAAAATTACTTCATTGTATTGTTGTGTTCTTCTATGTACATTTTCTGTTTGAGTCTCCTATATACATTTTATGTATTGCTTATTCATGGATCACATGATAAATACGTTCTAATCATTCCTTCATTTATTAGCTGAGAAACTTATATGAAGAAAAAATTTTAAAAATTTTTAAAAAGAAAAAAAAAGTCCTCATCTCATATTCGCTAGTATAAAAGAGGAGTAGACAAAGTGTTTATGGTTTCTCTTAACAGTTTCCAGAATAAATTAGTTTTCTGACATCCTCCCAAGGTGACCAATTTTGTTGTATCTTTGTGAAGTTATGGATTGAAATGTACTTGATCTTTTAGTCTACCAAAGTGTTATTCTTATTGATGCTCAAATTATCCCCTTCCTTCTTGCCCAATGGCTCAGGATTTCTAGTAAGATGCCCTAAAAGACGGGATAACTTCCTTGCTATTTCAGTCATCTATTGCTGTATAAGAAAACATAGTGATTCACAACTATAATTTTTTTATTATCTCTCATGATTCTGTGGTTTTACTGGACCCAATGGGATAGTTCTTCCTTGGTGTCTATATTATCCCTACACTACTATAGCAAATTACCACAAAGTTAGAGGTTTAAACAATTCAATTTTATTGTCTTAGAGTTTCAGAAGTCAGAAATCAGAAATGAGTGTCACCGGCTTAAAACCAAGGTGTTGGCAGGCTGTGTTCCTTTCTGGAGACTCCAGGAAGAATCTGTTTCTTTGCCTTCTCCCATTTCTAGAATCCACTCATAATTCTTAGCTCAGGGACCCCTTTGTCTTCAAAACCATCAAGGCATCTCCAGTCTTTCTCATATTCCATCACTCCATACTCTTTTTCTGCCTCATCATTCACTGATAAGCATTCTTTATGTCCTGAGTTCACACTGACAGCTCAGGACAATCTCCCTATTTTAAGGTCAGGTGATTTGTAACCTTAATACCCTTTACCATGTACAGCATGTACACAGATTATGGGAATCAGGAATTCTGGAGGATGTTTTTCTGCCTACCAAGGGTCTTTCATGTACTGCAGTCAGTTGCTAGTTGGGGATATAGTCATCCAAAGTCTCAACTCAATTGAATGACAGAAGAGTCACATGGCTGGCAGTAGATGCTCATTGTCAGTAGCTCATTTGAGTTTTCAAATGGACCATACATGTGACTCTCCATATGGCTTGGGCTTCTCGTAGAATGGTGGCTGGTTCCAAGATGAAACTTTCCAAGAGCAAACACTAAAAGGCAGAGAATGCAAGCTTCTAGGCCAGCTAAGATCTGCTGGAACTGGCCCAGTGTTTCTTTCTCTGTATTTATCAAAGCAATCATAGAGCTCTCCCAGATGCCAAAGTTTGAAAAATGAACTTCACTTAACTATGGTGTATGTCAATGGTAGGTGATGTGAAATAGGAGATATTTTTGCAGCCATCTTGAATCTGTCACATTCATTATCTGGCATGTCAAGATGTTCCAGGCTCATTTTAAACACTTCTGCTCTGACCTGGAATCAGTCTTTTCTCTAACAAGCTCTGGTTCTTTTTGATGAAAAATGATATTTCAAGACCAAAATCTAAATACTAAGGGTACATATTGCTACTGATTTGGTCTTATATTCTAGGTCTTTTCAATAAGCTTTGCTAAATACACATGCACTCACATACATATATATACACAGATACAAAAAACCCTACATATATATGTGAATAAAAAGATGAAATACCATATTAAAATATCATATTAATTCTGTTACTTCTAATTCAAATTGAAGGGCTTTTACTTGATGGCTTCAATTTTACATTTATTTTTTTTCCTGAGAATTCTGGTCCTCAATTACAAAAATATTAAAATATAACATAATTACTAATTTACATTGTCACAAATTTTATATACACAACAGTCTTAGAATAAAATAGCAATGCAATAAAGCAACTCTAAATTTTTTAAATTATACACTTCCTTTTTTCCTTTTGTTGTAATTGTATCTATATAGTCAGGAATTCCATAAATATTATATACTCTCCCTTTTAGCCCTAATTAACCTTATTTTATAAGTAAATATATTTTTACTGATATCACCAGTATATCAATGTCTCGCTTGTCATTTTGATTGTCTGAATTCTGTTTTCTAAAGGACTCTTTAAGAATTACTCATGGAAACAATATTTTCTGAGTTCTTAAATGTCAATAACAGTTTGTTTCAGGTCTTTAGAGATGAAAGTCAGTTTTTAGTGGGTATAAAATACCTTATTTACATTTTCTTTAGCACAAAATGTCAAAAGACTGGTTATAATACAGTTTATTTTTTCCCTGATAATTGCTTGATCTTTTTGCTTGACTAAATCAAGAATTTTTTTTTGCTACTTTCTTTATAATGCAATAGTTTTACTGGACTTTCTCTTAATGTTGGTCATTTGGGGTCAATATATTCAGTGAAGAATATTCCTCTTCATAATATGAGTTCAATTTTATTCCTTATAAGTTATGGTTTTTAATACTTCTTGTGTTCACTTTTTTATTTCCCCCCAGACACTCATTATGCTCTTAAGCTTTGGGGATTCTCTTTGTCTATAGACTCTATTAGTCGCGTTATCTTAAGGGTATCTTGAATCCTTTGCTTCCCTTTCCTTGTTTTTGCCATGCTCTTAAACAGTTTTGCTTGGAAATATTTCAAACCTACACAAAAGTCAAAGACTAAGACTACTATAACTTTTACCCAGATTCACATATTATCTATTTTATTCAATTTATCTTTTTTGTGTTCTCCTTATACACACACACACTTTTTTTTTTCCTGCACCATTTAAGAGCCAGTTGCCATTCCAAAACAATGTATAGATTTACTACAGATAAGAATACTAGCTTACATAACCATAGGATATTTAATATGATAAATTTAACATTGATGTAATATTTTCTTCCAATATAGTCTCCATATGCCACCTTTATTAATTGAACCATTAATACCCTTCGTAGCATTATTAGGGTTCAGTCTGAATTCAGGCATTGCTTTTAGTTGTCACGTGTCCTTAATCTCCTTCAATATGTTAATTTCTAAAGTCTTTTTTTGTCTTTTGTGATATTTTTTATTGTGATAAATATACATAATATAAAATTTACCATTTTAGCCATCATTAAGTGTTCCATTAAGCAGCATGATGAACGCTTGCATTATTGCACGGCCATAACCACTATTTCCTCCAGAACATTTAGCCTGATGCTCTGCACCCATTGCATAGAAACCACCCGCCTTCCTCTCTAACCTCTAGTAACCATTATTCTAGCTTCTGTTTCTTGAATTTGTCCCTTGAAAGCTCTTGTAAGACCTCATAAAAGTGGAATCTGGCAGTATGGGGGGCTGTGTGTGTGTGTGTGTGTGTGTGTGTGTGT
>JAJEJO010054172.1:0-85859 GCA_020662805.1 Glaucomys volans | reverse complement strand
TGTGTGTGTGTGTGTGTGTGTGTGTGTGTGTAAATGGACTATTTCACTAATGTTTTCAAGTTTCATCCATGTTGTAGTATGAATCAGATTTTATTCCTTTTTAAGGTTGAATGATATTCCACTGTATGTATATACCACATTTTCTTTGCTCATTCTTCAGCTGTTGGACGTTTGGCTTGTTTCTACCTTGTGGCTATTGTGAATAATACTGCTGTGAACATGGATATACAACTATCTGTTCAACTCCTTGCTTTCAATTCTTTTGAATTCATACCAGAAGTAGAATTGATAGATGGGATGGTATTTCTACATGTAATTTTTTATGGGAACTTTCGTACTTTTTTCCACTGCAGGTTCACCATTTTACGGTCCCAACAACAATGCACAAATATTCCAGTCTCTCCATAGCCATTACAGTGCTTATTTTCTGTTTTTTGTTTTGTTGTTTATAATAGTCATCTTAATGGGTGTGAATTGGTTGGTGTCTCATTATGATTTTGATTTGCCTTTCTCTATTGATCAGTGGTGTTGAGGATCTTTTCATATGTTTATTAGCCATTTACCAATCTTTTTAGAGAAATATTTATACTGTTTATTCAAGTTCTTTGCCATTTTTTGAATTGGGTTTTTGTTTTGTTGTTATTGTGGTCCTTGAGTTGTAGAGGAGCTTTACATATTCTAGATATTAATTCCTTATCAGATATACGATCTTCGAGTATTTTCTGCAATTCTATTCCTTTTTATCCTGTTGATAGTGTCTTTTGATGTACAAAAGTTTTAATTTTGATAAAGCCCAACTTCTTTCTTTTGTTGTATGTGCTTTTGATGTCAGTCTAAGAAATTACTGCCAAATCCAATGTCACGTAGCTTTCTCCTATGTTTTCTTCTAAGAGTTTCATAGCTAAGCACCTACATTTAGGTCTTTGGTCCATTTTGAGTTAATTTTTGTATTTAAGATAAGGGTCCAGCTCTATTGTATTACATGTGAATATCCAGATTTCCAATTACTGTTCATTGAAAACCTTTTCCCTTTGAATGGGAAAATCATTTGACCATATATATGAGCATTTATTTCCAGGCTCTCTATTCTATTCCATTGGTCTATATGTCTACCATTATGCCAATACCACACTGATTATTATAACTTTGTAGCATGTTTTGAAATCAGGAAATGTGAGTCCTCCAGTTTTGTTCTTCATTTTTGAGATTGTTTTTGAAGCAAGAATTAAAGACAGGCAGTCAGTGTAGATATGTAATTGGGTTGAATCGCAAAAATGGAGGTCGGTTTAGGTTCAGGAAATTGGAGATGCCCCCCAACCCCCCAAATGGAAATGTTAATGCCCCTCCAGAGCCCTTCCTCCACCCTTACCAAGATAACCTGCTCCTGCTCCAACCTGTTGTTAGGGTAACCTGTCCCAGGAATGGTTCCTCCCTTCCGGGAGATGTAAAAGTTAATTAATGCCTCCTGGGCTGCTGCTCCCTTCCTGCCCATCTACTTCTTACCTTTTGGCCATCCCACTGGCATCTCCTTGGCCTAGTCACTACAGAGGAGGGGAAAGGAAGGATTGAGATAAGGAGGGAAGAGGGCAGAAGAACAAAGAAAACCTAAAATGTGTAAAAGGGGCAAGACACTCCCACTTCTTGGGATACCAGAACACCAGCTATGGCCCCTTCTTCCCAGGAGAAGTCTATGCTACTATTTTTTAAAAATAAAACTTGCTTTCTACGCTTGCCTGGGCATACTTCTCTAATGTTCAAACTTTTCTCAGCAAAATTTTATAGTTTTCATTATACAACTCTTCCATCTCCTTAGTTAAATCAATTCCTAAGTATTTTTTCTTTTCAATACTATTATAAATGAACCTGTTTTCTTGATTTCCTTTTCAGATTATTTACTGGTAGTATAGAGAAACACAACTGACTTTTGTGTTTGTAGCAATGGTCCACTTTGTGCTTTGAATAGCACTTGATGCTCGAACACTGTGACTTATTTTTAAAACTGACATATTTTTTCTCTTCCTCTATTCCTTCCAGCTCTCTAATCTCAGGAGAAACAGGATTATCTGTTTCCCATCCTAGGCAGAGTTATCTGCCCTTGAGCACACACCCATCACAAGAACAAAGTAATTCAGACTTTGATGATGGCACTAAAAGATCTCAGAAATGACTATCTCTCAAATTAACAAGTAAATTACAACTCCAGAGAACTCCTGCAATATAGCCTTTGAATCACCTCTTTAAAAATCTCCTTTTCCCCTGGATGGGCAGAATCACAATCTCTGTGATAGGAGTCCCTTGTGTTTCTTCCTTACTAGCAGAGCAATAAAATTTCTTTTTCCCTTTTCTCAAACGTGTGTCCTCGTTATTGGATTGGCATCAGAGACAAGAACTGAGCTTCTGGTAGTGTAAGATCAGATGCAGGTGACCAAATAGGAGTCAGACCAGAAGCTGCTGAACAAGCTTTATTGGGTTTGACTCTCAGCAAGATTTACCAGTCCCCCTGGGTGGAAGGGCAGGAAACTCGCACGTGACTCCAGCTCTCCTGAGACTTTATAGTCTGGAATTGACTGGGGGTACTACTGAGTGACAGGCGGGTGGGAGGCGCCATTGGGCTTCATCTGCCAGCATCTGATTGGTTGTGCTCTGGTGCGCATGCGGGCTGCTTGATGTTCCACCACGCATGCGCTGGCTGCCTGGCTCCCTCCCTTCCAGCTTCCTGAATCTGACCTAACCAGTAGCATGTTGATTTTGTATGGTGTTACCTTGCTGAATTCATTTACTAGTTGTAACAGTTTTTTCATTTGTTTGTTTTTGGTGGAAATTTTAGGGATTTCTTTAGTGGGATGTTTTCTTTACATATGATATCATGTGATCTTGTAACAGGGGTCCATTTTATGCTTTGAATATAGCCTTTGCTGCTCTGCCACTGCAACTTATTTTTTAAATGGACATGTTTCTTTCTCTTCCTCTCTCCCTTTTCCTCTTTAAACTCCCCTCTTCTCTAATCTCATAGGTAGCCTGTCTTCCCCATCCTAGGCAGAGTTATCTGTCTTTGAGCGCACACACCCCACATGAAAGAAGTAATTCAAATTTGGGGATGGCATTAGAAGATCTCAGAAATAAACATCTCCCAAATTAAACTCCCACGTGAATAACAACTCCAGACAGAGAACATGTGGAATGTAGCCTTTGAATTACCTCTTTAAAATCCTCCTGTTCCCCCTGATGAGCAGAATCACAACTGTTGGGGCAGGAGTCCCCTGCTTCTCCTTAAAGCAATAAAACTTATTTTTCTCAAAACCTTGTCTCTGTTATTGGATTGGCATCAGGGATGAGGACCTAGCTTTCAGTAACAATTTGCACAGAGAAATCATTTTATTTCTTCCTTTCTAATTTATATGACTATTTTCCTTGCCTAATTGCTATAACTAGAGCTTTTAATATTGGAGAAAGGAAGAGAAAGAAACATGTTCTTTTAAAAATGTCACATTGACAGTGCAGCAAGGGCTAACTTCAAAGCAAAAAGTGGACCACTGCCACATTACTATGTTCAACAGAAGCAGAGAAAGTGAGTGTCCCTGTTTCATCACTGATCTTAGAGGTAAAGATTTTAGTCATTCATCATTTGGTATGTTGTCAGTTTTTCACATAGAACCTTCGTGTATTGAAGGAGTTTTCTTCTACTCCTAGTTTACTGATTTTTTTTTTAATCATGATACAAAATTGAACTTTGTCAAATGCCATTCCTACATCAACGGAGATGAAAAATTGGGGTTATTTTGTTAATAAGATATATTATATTGATTGACTTTTGTAGGTTGAACCTTCTTCTCTTATAGAAATAAATACCACTTGTTCATGTTAGACTCCTTCATTAGTATTTTGTTGAGGATGATATTAATAGTTCAAAGAATACAGATTCTTTTTCAAAAGTAGAATGCTCTTTATTTGTGATCTTTGTCTTTTATTTTAAATATTTTCATACTTGCTTTTTTATTAATTTCATTCTTGCTTTTTTATTAATGCTTGCTTTTTATTAATTTCATTCTTGCTTTTTTATTAATGCATTTTTCATTTATTCTAGCTTAGTCTTCATTTCTGAAATATTTTTTCTTTTACTTATAATGTTTTCTAAGACATTACCTAATTTCTGAGTTTTCCTAATTCTGACTAGTGTTCTTTCATATCTTATATTATTTTACAGTGCTTTTTTTTTTAGCTTTTTGATTTCTTAATTATTTCATCTTTTAGGTTATAATTTCAATCTATTCTGTGGTGGCAATGTCTTTCTGGTGCACATTCTTTATCTTAGGAATATTATTCTGCTTCTTGATGTTTCCTGAAGTTAACTATAAGATTTGATCCTTTTCTTTCTTTACTTGACATTGGTTTTCCTTCTTTACTTGACATTGGTTTTCCTTAACTTTTAGATGTAGTTCAAGGTAGTTCTAACTTCATGGTTTTAGAGCTCTCTCTTATTTTGTGCAATTTTCAAAGATTTTCTGACTGGTTAGTTTGGGAGTTCATGGAGCCCACACTTCCCTGGCCCCTTCAGACTTGAGTGCAACTCTTTGTGCTTACCCGTGAATAGACTGTGCAGATTGCTTCAGTTTAAGATGAAGTTTCCGGTGAGCACTTTTTGGCTATTTTAGGGTACTCAATCCATCTGATGCCCCTGCTTTTCTTGTGTTCCTTCTGTAAAAGTACTGATACAAGACAGTTTTTAAAGGCGTCAGTTATTACCCTTCACACATTCATACTTTGTCATGTATAACCGTTCTGTTTTAGTACGTGTGTGTGTGTGTGTGTTACTGGGAATTGAACCCAGGGACTCATACCTACTAGACAAGTGATTCACAATGAGCCACACCCCAGCCCATCATTTTCATCTAATTTTGAAGATGATTTCCATGGGCTTTTGACTTCTCTTTTCCCTTTTGTCTTATTTTTTCCTCTGTTCTGATTTGACGATATTCACAAACTCTGTCACTGTGCTGTCATCTTCCCAGAGTCCTCCCAAACTAAACCCTTGGATCTGACCGCCTTTCTTATACTAAACATGTTTCTTCCTCAAACCTATTCCCTCTCAGTAATGACACTGTCATCTACCACATTATGCAAACATAAAATCTAGGAGTCATCCCTGATGCCTGCCTTTCTCTCACTTGTAATATCTGATCTATCAAGATCTATCGACTTGCTAGCTCCCAGATTAGAACCATAGTGCTGGTATTCGCCATACTTTATGGTTGCCCGTCCACACCATTTTCACAGTTAGAGACTGTCTCGTGTTTCAAAACCATCTCCCAGTGCTGGAGACCCCATTTCCCTGTTTCTTGTGCTATATTGTTTGCCTATTAGAGGTACTCATCTAAGATTTTGTAAGAGATCTATGTGAGAGAGCAAGAATCCATTTGCTGGCAGGACTGGCAATGGGGACTTTCAGCTTTGGAGGATAAGAATTGCATAGTTTATGATATCTAGCACTCGGGTAATTGATGTAAACAGAGCTGCATGGGATGAGCAGAGCAGCAGTGGGTCTTCAGTGGAGTCCCTCCTGGTGAATGTTAAGCACATTTCTCAGTTGGAGAGCCTCAAACAGTGATTCTCTGACATTCCCAGAAATTCTAGAAACTACTTAATAGCCTTTAAAAGTTTGCTTTCCTACTTGAAGTAATTCCGCTGGGTTACATTTTTTGCTACTATGGATGCAATGACATACTGGTCTTTTTTGAGCTTCTCTATTATACCAACCAGTGTCATGACCTCTGTAAAGAATCCCTCCACCTCTGCAGCCTGTCCTCTCAGCTACCATTTCCAGTGTTTTCAAAAAATAGGAAGAAGAACATTCAGTTTCCTTCGAACATAACCTTAATTGCAAAGTACTGGTTTTCATAGCAATGATTTCTACCCTAAGAAGGAGCTCACTATAAGTTTATTTTCCCTTGTTAAAGAGCTTAGCGCACTTTTCAATATCCAAAGTTCTATTATTTGTATTTCTAATATTTGAAAAAATCATGATAAAGGTGGGGCTTCCTACATCTGGCATGATTTGGTTATTTTTTTATTGTTCCCATATTTCCTTGGATTTTATGTTACCCTCATAAAATGACTCCATTAACTCTTTAGCTGTACTACATTTTAAGTCAAGGACATAGAGATAAAATATGAAGCTATTTTGAAGTTAAAAAACATTTTTAGGAAACTGAGAAAAATTGGAAACTTTTTAAGATCAATTTTTTTTGCCTGGAAATCATGAGAAGGACCTAAGATATAGACATTTTAAAGACTTCAATCATACCCCAGAAATTTTGAAATTTGACCAAAGAAGAAAACATTCCACTGTTTCTGACATCTGATTGATTGTTAGGAAAACTGGTCAGATGCTTGCTGATGCATTTGAGGATGAACACTTGATAGATTACTGCCAAGTACTAGAAAAATATTGAGGGGACAATTCCCAGGAACTTGGACACTAAGCATTTAGAAAATAGCAAGTATCAGTGAATATTTTACTGATATTCATTATGATATTTCAGTATAGGACTGGATCATAATAGCAGGATCCAGTAGCTCCATGACCCTTTATGGAATCAAGTGTGTCCTTCAATCCCTAGGGAGGGATGGGACATCAGATCTACCTTGCTCCTATCATATGTATTTTTTAAATCTCCAAGAAGATGAGTCAACACCTCTACAGTAATTCTTCTTTTCATTAATGAATACCTGTATTCTATTTTTTTCCTACCTTAAACAATTTTTTTTCAGGGCTTAACCTGATTCAGGTTTGTTTTTAAATATAATTTTTTAATTATAATTATTATTTTGGTTTCTAGTTTTTAACATTTTTTATAATTTATGGAAGTTACTTTCATTAATTAATTCTTTTTCCATTTAAATTTTTCAGTAAAATTTGATTTGTGGTGCTAGGACTCACTGCTGTCTCATGTGGGCAAGGGAGTGGGTACCCATAGGAGGGATGGGCTGGCTGCAAAGTAAAAGCTATGAAAGTAATATATCAAGAAATAAAGAAATAAAGCAGTATGGAGATTCCTCAGAAAACTTGGAATGGACCCACCTTTTGACCCAGTTATCCCACTCCTTGGTTTATACCCAAAAGACTTAAAACGAGCATACTACATAAACACAGCCACATCAATGTTTATAGCAACTCAATTCATAATAGCTAGACTGTGGAACCAACCTAGATGCCCTTCAACAGATGAATGGATAAAGAATCTGTGGTATTTATACACAATGGAGTACTATTCAGCCATAAAGAATAATAATATTATGGCATATGCAGATAAATGGATGGAACTGGAGATTATCATGCTAAGTGAAATAAGTCAATCTCAAAAAAAAACAAAGGCCAAATGTTTTCCCTAATAAGTGGATGATGATATAGAATTGAGTTGGGGGGGTGGGGGGGTGAGAGAAGAATGGGGGAACTTTAGATTATGAAGAGGAAGATGAGAGGGGGGGGGGGAGGAGTATGAAAAATGGTGGAATGAAACAGACATCATTCCCCTATGTATATGTATGATTACATGAATGGTATGAATGTATATCATGCACAACCATAGAAGTGAAAATTTGTACCCCATTTGTGTACAATGAATCAAAATGAAGTCTGAAAAAATTTTAAAAATAAATAAATAAAAAAGAAAAAGAAAAAATTGTAACTACTGCCAACACTGCAAATAGATCTCCTAAAATGGGCTGGCAAACTAAGGTCTATGGGCTAAATACAGCTTACTACCTATTTTTGTATAGCCCAGGAATTTAAAATGGTTTTTATATTATTAAATGGTTGAAAAAAAAAAGAAAGACAAAAAAGGCAAAAATGATATAATTTCAAAGCTGGAGTGTGATAGGTTGAGCCCATCAGAGAGGTCTGGCTTCTAACGAAGAAAAAGTATGCTTGCTTTATTTATGAAGGTACAGATCAAAAGTGATGGGTTCGTATAAAGTTTCAGTGTAGCAGAGAATCTTGGGTAAACAGGTTCCTTGGCAGGTTATGCTCATCTCTGTCCATCTCTGTCCATCTCCAGGAGGCTGTTTGAATCTGAGCTTGTGAGCTAAGTCAGGGAACCAGCTTGATTTGGGCTTTCTCAAACTGAGGAATTTCACCCAGGAGTTCCCAAAGGAGGGCTTCCCTGCCTAATGGCTCGAACATTGCCAGTTCAAACACAGTCCACATATGACTCCCAACAGCTGGGGATGTGACTCAGTGGTAGAGCACCTGCCAAGCATGCATGAAACCATAGGTCCAAACCCCAGGACCACAAAAAATTAAGAAAATTAAAAGGGCTAGGGATGTAACTCATGAGTAAAGGGCTACTGGGTTCAATCCCCAGTACCCCCCACACAAAAAAATGTGTTTTTTTTATTTGTTTTGGACTTTTGTTCATGTCAACTTTTAGCAGTTATAACATCTGCCATTGTGAGTTTTACTTTTTAGACACTATTTCTACCAAACTTTATTTTTCTTGATCATATTTCGATGTCTACATTTTGTCAAGGAGATAATGATTCTTTAGGTAATTTTTTGTAATTGTTCATTTTTTTCTATATTCAATTTTTGTTACTTATTGATATGTAATAGTTGTACATATTTATGGGTTACCATGTGATGTTTCTATATTTTGCATCATGTAATCAGGGAAAATATGCCTATCTCCTCAAATATTTATATTCTTTGTTGTAGGGAATCAAAACTTAATAACTACAGGTGTGCTTGCAAACAAGATACCTTGTAGTCCTTGGTGGAATCTGCCTGCAAACGGGATTTTCTACCAAGAGAGAAATCAGGAGTTTTAACTACAGGTGCGGTTACAAACTAGGGACTTTGTAGTCCTTGGTGGGAATTGCCTGCAAACAGGATTTTCTGCCAAGAGGTTAGAGACAGATAGAGAGAACATTGCTTGCAAACAAGAATGTTTCTCTGGCCCTGAGAAAGGACAGAGCTCAAAATGTTTGAGTCTAGGTTAGATTAAGAAACAGTTCAAGGAGTGGTTATCTGGCTGTTGCGCATTGGCCCTAACGGTTGCTGTTGGTGATTTGTCTGCTTTGCCTGGGAATTCATGGCTGTTGGCTTTTTGCCTTCTTTGTCTATAGGGGTATAAAAGGCTAAAATCATATGTAACAGAGGAGAAGGATATAGAAGGATGGGAGAAGGATATAGAAAGATGATAGAAGGATATAGAAGGATGGAAGAAGGATAAATAAGAATGGAGAATAAAGAATCATTGCATGCTGACCTGTGTTGGAGATCTCCTTCCCTCTCCCTTCCCTTTCTGCCCTTCCTCTCATTCCTCCCTTCCCTTTTTATTTCTCTACACTTTGTGATGAAAACATTAAAAATTCTTCTAGCTGCTATGAGACATAGTACATTGTCATTATCTATAGTCAATCTATTGCAGAAAATACATGTTTCTAATGTCACATTGGGCATCACAAATTTTATCAAATATCTTTTTCCCTCAAAGAACTTATTATTTGACATGTGAGGAAGTTAGTGTGGAGAAAGAGTAGTTATTTTCCTTGTATTTTGCATGTTTTCCCAGATATGTCAATATTACTTAGCACTACATATGCTTAAAATTCCTAATATTTATAAACAATTTCAAAAACAATTTGCATTGAGTCATAGTATAAATACTGTATTAATCTGAAATACTTACCTTCACAGCACATTTAAAACAAAATGCTGCTAAAACTGCTTTGTTATTATTGAAGTATTACAAAGTCAGTCAGTTTAGGAAGATTGTTATGAATAGTTTTCATTTTTACACTTACTAAAATGAAATAAAAATTTACTTTCAGCAAATAAATGATTTGCTGAAGGAAACCATGACATAGCCCATGGACTTCTATCTACATGGATCAGGATGCTGCTATCTGAACAAAAAGATCCAGATGAAGTGGAGACAGTATTTCCTCATCCACATTGTTACATCAATATACTACAGTTGCTAAAAACTATATCAATGTAACTGTTGCTTAAAAGAAATTGTTATATCAACCTAACATAGTTACTTCAGAGCCCAGTGGAAGCCTCAGAGCTTCTCTATGTTTCTGGACAATTTAATTTTTTCCCGATTGCAGAGTCTAAAAATATGATTTAATTCAATTTGACAGACTTCCACATGGAGAAATGAAAACTTCCTCATCCTCTACACAGGTGTAGATAAAGGAAATTGCATAAACTGTAGTGTGAGCACAGAGAGAAAGTTGTGTAATCTAATGCATTAAAAATATTGCGACCCAGAATCTAGACACTAGGTGTGGATGACTGTGTTAAGTGATGTGACTTTACATGGCAGTAGTAATTTTTCCTGGGTGATGGTAGGACCTCACAGAAGGGACAATAATAAGTTTCTGGGAGCCCTGTGATCACACTTGGCAGAATTTTTACACCTAGGGGTTGCAGACCATTTTTGCTTCCTCGGTCATCCCCACCTCAAAAGAAGGAATACGCTTTTCATATGTTCCCTTTTTCTACACTGTTTTTGTACCTCTCAAGGCATCACAAAGCTGAAGACTAGTCACTATTTGTACCTGTGTGTTTCCCTTCTGTTCTCCTCCAACCCAATCCCATTCCTCTCAGAGTCCTATAGACCCTTGAATGATGGCCCAGAGTTTTGAAATTTATCATGTAGATAGTAAAAAAGAAAATTAATATTTAAGCATTTATTGGCACAAAGGAAACAAAGATGATTCTTCCAGAGGTTAATGTGAGTCAGATGGTAAGGAGACCCCCCAGTTCTGCCCTATTCTATTGGCAAGTCACAAGACCATCCAGATTCAGCGTGGCTTGCTGGGAGTGATCTTTAGCAAAGGCTACCACAGTTGGTATAAGGAGTTGAGTACAAAGAACATGTTACATCCAAAACAAATAAAGGACAGATAAGCATTTTAAAAGGCCTGGCAGCTTCTACTTTTGTGCTCTTAGAATTCATTTACCAAGTAATAAATTAATCTCCCCCCTGGAGGATAGAGAGCCCTAGAGGACGAGCTCTGTGGGGAAACCATTGGAGACTAAGGCACCAGACAAGGGACAATGTCATCAGGGATGTTCCAGTATTGTCAGACCTCCAAATGACTCCAGACCTGGCCATCTCGACCTCATGAGAGACCCCAAGTGAGACCAGCAGAATAGCCACCATCTGATTCCAGTCAACTCATGGAAAGGTGAGAAATAATAACAAGCTGTTGCTGGAAGGTGGTTAGTTATGCAGATGCAGATATCTGATCAAAACTCTTTAACAATGGATCCTTGACTATGTGCAGTCCTTTGTCAGAACCCCTCAAAGCAGCAGCAACATGTACAGAGCACTAACTACATAGCAGGTGCTGTTTTCAGTGCTTTGCATGTATGAAGTAATTCAACAACACTGCAAGAAGACACCATGAGATGCACACATGCATTGTTGAGATGCATTGTTGGCTGCATTTGATAATTCAGGAAACCATGGTGACTTACCTTGCCAAGATCGAACAGCTGATAAAAACCAAATTTAAACTCAGGTAGCCAGTCTTCTAAGTCCTCAACTATGTTAGGTCAAATTGGGCGGCTACAGGGGGAGAGAGGACGGTCCCCTAGCAACACACTGTGCCAAAAGTGACCAATGAGGTGGACCTGTTGACCCTGACATCCACCTTGGGTCCACTTTTTCCTGGGCAGGACCCCTTGACCCCTTTCCTCTGTATAAAAACCCTGAGCAGCCAAAGCCATGTGCGATTTCTCCTGGCTCTCCCACCCCGACTTTCACCCCAGGGGCTGGAGATTTCGCCCAGGACACACATTCCAATAAAATCAAGCTACTACTTTTGTCTGATTCTAGTGAACCCGCCTGGCGAGCTTATTTCTTTCGCCACCTGCTGCCTTTGGGAGCTTTACACGCCGCCCTTTCAGGAGCTTTACAAACTCTACTGCCTCTTGGCCTCAGGATTTGCCAAACTGGTCATCCTTCTGCTGTCAGAAATATAAGAAAATATAAAGAAAATGCTAAGACTTAACCACAAGTCAAGTAGTGGTGAGTCTTTGGGGGTTTCCCAGGAAATAGAATCACATGCTATTTAAGAAGCACTGGGAAGATCCCCTATACCTCCTGAAAATATTTTCCATTGTGTAGAATATATGTATTAAATGCCCTTGGATAGTAAAGTACTTATGACAATGTGAATCCTCCAGGAGGACTATCCCCTTAAACCACTATTTCCAAGGTCTATGCTTCAGAACCTTCTTTCTCAAGATCTAGTACATAAAAACTAAGTATCTTTCTAGCTAGTGACTATAAAAGTTTCATTTTCTTTTTATAAATAAATGGTTTACCTTAGCTGCCTCCCCATATTTTAACCAGTTTCTCCCTTGCATGTGTTGGGAACCTGCACACTGTATTCTGATTGAAGCTTCTCAGCTAGACCTCCCTGTGGCTCCATCTGCAGCCTCCAGCTCTGCAGATCGTCTCCTGCCCTCATGGGAGGCTTCACCCAGTTCCAGGCATGGAAAAGGCAACTTTCCTTAAATTCATACAATAATAGCTATGACAAGCCTGTAGCAATCCACAAGATTTATTGAAGCCTCGCAGACTATGAGAGGGGATTATGATAGAATGGGGAAAGAGTAGTCCAGGGAAAAATGAAAAATCTATGCCTTCTGACAACAGTAGATTTTATACCCATTAGAAGCTAGCAATTAGAAATAGTTCTTCAGTTGATAACAATGTGTTGTCTGATTGAAAATTGCTGAGAGTAGGTTTGAAATATCCTCATTGATGTGTATGTGAGGTAACTGATGGGTATATTAATTAGCTTGATTTAGGCATTCTACAATGTATACATGTATCAGAACATCATGTTGTACACCATAAATACATGCCATTTTTATTTGTCAACCGATCTGTTATTTTTCAGCATGTTCTTCAGCATGAAATGAACAGTGGTCAGACTTCAGACCCTCCTGTCATGGTTGGGTTCTTCCCCCAAATCTCCTGGAGCAAATGCCTAGGCAAGAACACTCCCAAGAAAAAGGACAAGTTCCAGACATAGGGCAGTTGGAATATAGATTTAGAAAAAAAAAATTCATTCTCAGTATTCTTATTCTGTTAACAAATAGATCCAAACATATTACTAAATAATATCTTAATCCGAAGCATCTGAATTGGGGTGTTTCCATGGCATTCAGCTCTTACAAAAAATAAAACAAGGGTGTGTGTATCACTATTTGCCTAAAAATCCAGCAGTCTATGATATTGTGTATTAAAAGTAACAGAGCAAAACTGGGGCCTACCTGTGATCCCAGCTACTGGGGAGTCTGAGCTAGCAAGCAAAACAGCTAGTTTGCTGGGATTGGAGACACATCATCTTGAACATATGCAACTTTGTAACCAGAATATGTCATCAACAATGATCATTTCTTGGGAAGAGAACTCAGAACATAGACCACATAAGTGTGTACCATAGTGAATGAAAAAGTGCACAGAAGCAAGAGGACGTGCTCATAGCGCCTCATTTAGAACACAGCTGGAAGGGGTTGAGAAAATGCCATTCAAGTGGACTGGTGAGTGGGGCTGGATTGTGGGTATGGGAGGCAGAGTGAGTCCAGGCAATGGCTGCTGATCTCAGGATAACTCCCCATCTAGAGCAGGGTCCCAGGATGCCAGCTTGCCTTCTGTACCCTTCCACAAAGTCCTCCCCATCCTTCTACAGAGAATTAGTCATTTCTAGTATGCTGGCTTGTCAGGGAGTCTGCATTCTTCCTCCCTGTCCACAGACTCAGGGCCTCAGTTTTGCTTCTGCATGGTACTTCTATGCCACCCAGACAGCCAGTAAGCCCCATATCTTGGGGCTCCTAGAACAGGGGTCACCAAGCCTGTGTCTAAAGGGCTACATTGCAAATATTTCCACTTTTGAGAATCATATTATCTCTGATCTCTGTCACAACCATTCAACTATAGCATGAAAGGAGCCATAGAGCATGGATCTGGCTGTATTTCAAGAAAAATTTACAGAAACAGAAGGCAGGTCTGGATTTGCCTCCCGACATGGGTCAGCAATCTAATTGAGAACACCAGTTTCTGCATTCACATTCATCTACCTCTGTGGTTTTAGATTCTTAAGGACTCCAGTTAATTTCTTGTGAGCTTAACAAGATATTTGCATGCAAGGAACTTAATTTCAATCTCCATTCCATCCTCCCTTCCCCTGTTCACTCTTCTCTATTTTTATTTGTTTGTTTATCTCTTTATTTATTTTTGGTATCAGGGATTGAAACCAGGGATGGTTTACTACTAAGCCACATCCCCAGCCTTCTTTTCTTCCTTCCTTCCTTCTACCTTCCTTCCTTCCTTCTTTCCTTCCTTCCTTTCTTTCTTTCGTTCGTGACAGAATCTTGCTAAATTGCTTAGGACCTCACTAAGTTTCTGAGACTGACTTCAAATTTGCTATCCTCTTGCCTCAGCCTCCCAAGTCACTGAGATTGCAGGCATGTGCCACTGAGCATGGTTATTTATTTTTTATTATTTTATATATAAATGTGTGTGAAGTTCTTTTTTATATATATGTGTGTATATATACATATATATTTCTATATATTTAACATGATATTATTAAATTAATTCAGTATTTCTACCCCTTTCCTTCTTTCCTCCCTCCCTCCTGTTCTCCTTCTACTTTACAGATCTACCTCATATCTTTATGATATCCAATCCCCTCCATAGCCACCTTCTTTCCCTTATTTTGTTCTATCTTCCCCACATAAGAGGAAACATTCAGCTCTTGATTTTGAGTCTGCCTTGTTTCACTTAGCATAATTTTCTCCATTTTCAGCCATTTACCAGCAAATTTCATTTATTTCATTCTTCTTTATGGTTGAGTAGAACTCCATTGTGTATATATATCACATTTTCTTGATCCATTCATCTGTTCCTGGGCATCTGGGTTGATTCCATAATTTAGGTATTGTGAATTGTGCTATTATAAACACTGAAGTGGCTGTATTGCTATAGTATGCTGATTTTAGTTCTTTGGAATAAATATCAAGGAGCAGGACAGCTGGGTCATATGGTAGTTCCATTCCTAGTTTTTGAGGAATCTCCACACTGCCTTAGGTAGTGGCAGTCCCACCAGCAATGTATGAGTGTTCCTTTCCCCCCACATCCTCTCCAGCATTTATTATGGTTTGTGTTTTGATAGTTGTCATTCTGAACAGGGTGAAATGAAATCTTACTGTAGTTTTGATTTGCATTTCCCTGATTGCTAGAGATCTTGAACATTTTTTTCACATATTTGTCGGCCATTTATATTTCTTCTTTTGAGAAGTTTCTATTTAGTTTTTTTGCCCATGTATTAATCGGGTTATTTGGGTTTGGGCATTAAATTTTTTGAGTTCTTTATATATTCTGATATTTATTCCCTGTCAGCAGAGAGACTGGCAAAGATTTTTCCCATTCTGTAGGCCCTTTCTTCACTATCTTGTTTCCTTTGCTGTACAGATTTTTAGTTTGACATCATCCTATTTATTGATTCTTGGTTTTATTTCTTGAATTTTAGGGATCTTGTTGAGGAAGTCGGTGCCTGTAGCTATGCAATGGAGTGTTGGCCCTATGTTTTCTTTTAGTAGTTGCATGGTTTCTGGTCTAATTTCCAAGTCTTTGATTCATTTTTATTTGACTTTTGTGTAAGGTGAAAGATAAGGATCTAATTACATCATCTTCATATGTATATCCAGTTTTCCCAACACCATTTATTAAAAAGGTTGTCACTTCTCTGACATACACTCTTGGCACCTTTATCAAGAATCAGATGGCTGTACGTACTTGGGTTTGTCTCTGTGCCTTCTACTCTATTCCATCGGTCTTCTCCAGTGTCTATTTTGATCCTGGCAGCAAGCTGCTTTTGTTACTATAGCTCTACACTATAATTTGAGATTAGGTATTGGGATGCCTCCAGCATCACTTTTCTTTTAACAAGGCATTTTAAATGTCATTGAGTAATTTGTCCCAATCCAGGTGTTTGGGGGAAGCAGAAGGATTTTTCTACCCTGTCGAAATGGAAATGGTCTCTCTCTTCAATGTCAGTCGTCTGTGTCATTGTGTTTTAGAAGTTTTCTCATAGGTAGATTATAGCTGGAGATAACATTTTAGCTGATAAGTTACATCAGTTTGCCTTTACTATGATTACCACTACGTTTAGATCATTTCTACCACCTCATGTTCTATTTCCTAGTAACACATGCCACTTCCATTCTTTCTTTCTTCTGTGTTCTTTCTTTCATTACAATAATCGAGTTTTCCTATAGCCTCTCCGACACCCATTATTTGGAATTCCAATGCTCAATTTTACTTCTTTTGGTGGGAGAACTTACAATACACACAAATATTCAAGTCTAAACCTTTGCTCTCCTTCCTGGTGATGGTAAATCCTTAGGATCCTTTCAAGTCTGATTGCACTTCAGTTTTCCATTTTAAGTCTTTTAGTACTTGTTTTTAAACCTCCAACTTGATTATTCAGTGTTTACTCTTTTTTTCACCTTTGCTTGCTGCATCATACTCATCCTTCTGAGTCAATTTCAGCAAGAATCTAAGTGTGGGGAACTCTCTCCATCTTTGTTAAAAATTATTTTCACCTCACACTTGAATGATATTCTCCCTGTTTATAGAATTTTAAGTTGGCAGTATTTTTAATTAGGACTCTACTGGTTTATCTTCTAGATAATCTAGAATATTCTACATTCTGTGGTTGCTATTGAGATATGTGCTATCAGTGTAAGTGTTCATTTGTAGGGAATTTTTCCCTTTCCTTATTTGCTTACTCTTAACATTTTATCTTAATTTTCTTAGTCTTTTTGTATTTTGTTGTTGCGGTGCTGGGGATTGAACCCAGGGCCTTGTGCTTACGTGGCAAGCACTCTACCAACTGAGCTATATCCCCAGCCCTCTTAGTCTTACTATAATGTTTTAATGTGTAACTTTTAAATATTCATGTCTTTTACCAATTCTGGAAATTTCTGAGTCATTTTATTTTAATTATTGACTCTTTATTATTCTCCCTACTCTTTCCTCGGAAACTTTTATGAATATGTTGAATCTTCTCATTTTACTTTTTATGTTTCTATTGTTTTCATATTTTCCATTTCTCTCTTTTTGTGTTATTATATATTTTTTAGTTCTATTACACACTTCAATAATTCTTTCTTCAGCCTTATTTAATCTGCTATTTAATTCACTTGCCCAGTTTTATTTATATTTACAGTGTTTTTTGCTTTCAAATTTTGAAATCCTTTTGAAATTTGAAGAGCCATTGGAAATAAATTTTGGCCCTTGGTTTAGTCTGGTTTTTTTTTTTGAACCAGGGATTGAACTCAGGGACACTCCACCACTGAGTCACATCCCCAGCCCTATTTTGTATTTTATTAGAGACAGGGTCTCACTGAGTTGCTTAAGGCCTCGCTAAGTTGCTGAGGCTGGCTTTGAACTCGCGATCCTCCTGACTCAGCCTCCCAAGTCGCTTGGATTACAGGCATGCGCCACCACGCCCGGCTTGGTTTATTATAATACTTAAGACCTTGTACTTTGGATGAAGAATTTCCTTGTGCAATGTCAACTGTCACTTACTATATCTGTGACCTGGAGCTAAATAAAATTGTGCCCAAGTTTCCCCATGTATAAAATAGGAAAATAGTAATGTCTCATTATATATGAAGAATAACATTATTGTGAAGATTAAATGCTTTAATATTTGCATAGCATTTAGAAGAGTTCTTGGCAGGGTCAGTGATGTAGTCAGAGTGTGGTCATTATCATCAACATCATTCATAGCAGCCTTGTCTTTTCAACTTCTTGTTGTGTTTCTATTACTTCTGTTAACAGCTTTAATCACTTTAAAGCTTTTTCTCTGACAGTTGCCTTCTAAGTCTGTTTTAGTCAGCTTTTTAATTGCTGCAATCAAAACACCTGACAAGAACAATTTCAGAGGAGGAAAAGTTTATTTGGTGCTAATGGTTTCAGAGGTCTCAGTCCACAGATAGTCAGGTCTGTTACTCTGGGCCTTAGGTGAGGCAGAACATCAGGACAGATAGGTGTGGTGGAAGAAAACAGTTCCAGACATGGCATCACAATGAAGTAGAGAGAGAGCTCCCCCCACCACTGACAAAATACATATTCAAACGGCATTACCCCAAAGACCCACCTCCTCCAGCCACCACAAACCTGCCTACAGTTGCCACTCAGTTAATCCCTATCAGCAGATTAATCCACTGATTAGGTCAAGACTCTCATAACTCAATCATTTCATCTCTAAACTTTCTTGCATTATCTCACACATGAGCTTTTGGGTGACACCTCATATCTAAACCATAACAGTCCCATTCTAATAATTCATGTTCTTAATCTAATCCTCCCTTATCTTGTATCCATGGATTGCGCCTCACACAAAAGTTGTTACCTGTGTATTCCAAGACTTTCTATAATGAACTAATCTTCAGCGAGGCTGCTTATTTTGTGAGAATCTTTGCCACTTAGGTGTGTCCCTTCCTCCTATGTGGTTTGCATTTATTATTCCAGGAGTACCAGGGTCATTTCTGTCCTACCTGCAGCTTTTTAAAAGTGAGGGTTCCTGAAACCTAATGAAAAGTCAAACACTAAGCCTGAATCAAGACATGGAGTTTGGATTCTTAGGGAATTCCTTTTTTTTTTTTTTTTTTTCTAAACCATTGATTGCCAGGTAGAGACAAGCTGATTTCACTGGAGTCCCCTGTGCAGGTGGGCAGAGTCATTCTGTTGGGCCTTAGTTCCAACACTGTAGCTCATCCAACATGAGGCCTGGTGACTATATGAGCTTTAAACCTAAGCTTTCAGCTAGCAGACATGAGCCCAGGCCACAATTCTGGCTTTAAGTTTTCTCTCTTTTTTTTTTTTTTTTTTTTATTAAGTTTTGACTCTCTTCCAAAAGTATTTCATGAAACTTTTCTTGATGTTTGCAGTGCTCAGGGGTAAGTTAGCTCTCCATCTTGCAGAAAACTCAGTACATTTTTTCCTTCTCATCACATTATTTCACAACTATCTTCCTTCCTTATGAGTCTCCCTTCCCTCTCAATATTTCCTTCCATTCCTTTTCTTATTTCTTCCTCAACCTCATACCAGTTTCTTTTCTTCTCTGGTGGTATATTTTGATCCCACACAGTACCATATGAAATGACAACCTGAAAAGATAAATTGCATTACTACTTGTGCTCCTACTGTCATTGAGACACCAAAGCATTTATACCAAGGGAAATGCATAGTGGGTTGATGCAGAAAAATTTCATTTTAAACCCACAGACTTTGATCCCGTAGAAATATTCCTGGGAAGCTTTCTTCTTCTGTCCTTTATAGTATTTTAGATGTAATCATTATTTCTGATAGCTGCTGATGGGTGGTAGTTACATCTTCTCACTGCATTCCTGACTCTAATGAATTGTGCTTTGACAAATAACTTTGGTCAGTTACATTATTTGGAGCAAGAGTCCCTGGCCAGGCTGATGCCAACACTCAAGACTCCATGGCAGCTGTATTCCTATAGTGTACATAAGAACATTAGGCTAAACAGTGTCCCTGCTGGTACCCAACCCTCTGCTCTGATTCCTCACACACCAAGCAACCTTCTCAAATCATGTGATTAATCCATATAGAAATACCAACCTGTAGGCATGAGATCAGGACACAGCATGAATTGTCTCCCTAAAAAAAATAGCAAATTAGAATTTGCTATTATAAAAACTACAAAACAGACCATATTTGTTTGCGTGTCTAGTGTAGCACCTTTAATGAGATATAATTTACATACCATACATTCACCCATTTAACATATATATTTAAATATGTTTACATATTTGGGAAGTGGTGCAATAATTGCCACAATAAATTTAGAACATTTTATCACCCCACCCAGAGAAATTCCTTACCCTTTATCTATCACAGACCCTTAATTCCACCATCCCACCTAGCCCTAGGCAATCACTATCTACTTTCTAAAACAGACCATATCGAGCCTTTATTTTTTATTGTAGTAAAATGTACATAATTTTAACCATTTTAAGTCTTTTTAGATTATAATTCAGTAACATTAAATACATTCACATTATTGCTCAACTGTTACTACTGTCCATTTCTAGAACCTTTTCACCATTCCAAATCGGAAATTTGTCTTCATTCAACAGTAACTCCTCATTTGTCTTCCTCTTAGCCCCGGTACCACTGTTCTACCTTCTTCCTCTCTGAATTCAGTAGTGCTCAGCATCTCATATAAGCAGAATTTCATGATATTTGTCCTTTTGCATCTGGCTTACTGCACTTAACATACTGTCCTTAAGGTTCATCCATGTCGTGGCATGTATCAGAATTTTATTGAGAGTCTACTTTTTAATGAATTGTATTTTGCACACATACTCTTTTTAGAAAGATAATTTCGTGCTAACCACAGAGCTGAAGAACTTTTTATCTGTGCTTTTGCTGTGATCATGGCTGGCATCCCTCAATGGCACTCTCTCCCACTGGTTCTGCTCCAGCTCTGCCACATCTGAACTCTCCTCAGCCTTTGAGAAGAAGAAAGACTTTGGAAATACATCATCCTTCATGAAAAGGAATTTTTTATTCTGAAACATGTAAGCTGCTTGACTTATTCAAAAATTTGAAGCCATCGACCTTCTCAAACCGGGGAGCTGACTAAAGGGTAATGAATTTAATCCACCTCTACCCACGACTCCCTTGGGCCTTGTGCAAGGCAGCCAGTTCAGTCTCGGTTCTCCACACCAGGGCCTGGTCTCTTGGCACTAGTCCTCTTCTCAGCTCCCCACCATGTACCCCCAACAGACTTTTGAATGGTTATGTTCTCCTCTTGCACTGACTTCCCCACTGCCTGCAAAATAAGGTGTGACCTTCTTAACCTGATTTTTTAGGGCCCCACATTATAGACTCTCAAAAGGCCTTCCCAGATCCAGCCAACCAAGATTCTTCACTATTCTTGTCATGTTCCCTGTTTTCCTCCTTTCTCTTGTTTTGTGCTTTTCCTTTGATGGCAACACCTTCCCAGAGTCTCTATCAATATTATGCCCCTTAAATTAAGTTCATTCCAAATACCCATCTTGTCCAAAACCACTTTCACATCCTCCCAGCTCCACATGATCCTTCTCTTTGTTGACCCCCCAGAACACTTTTACTTCAACCACCTCTCTTTTGAAGCTTATCAAATTATTCTGTTTTGTTTTGTTTTTGTTCTTGAAGTATTGGGGATTGAACTCAATGATGCTCTACCACTGAGCTACATACCCAGCCCTTTTTATTTTTTATTTTGAGACAGTTCTCATTAAGTTGCCAAGGCTGGCCTCCAACTTGTGATTCTTCCTTCCTTAGTCTCTCAAGCTAAGTTGATGGGGTTACAGGTGTGAACCACTGCAACCAACACAGATTATCTTTTGAATTGTAGTCTTTCACATATTTATCTTAGTGCCTCAAATTTATTAGGTTATGAATTGCTTAAAGAAAGTGCCTATGTCTTGCTCTCTCACAACACCTAGATTTGTGAATGACAGAAAATAGATTCTTGCTGGGAGTGGTGATGCACACCTATAATCCCAGCACCTCAGGAGGCTGAGTCAGGAGGATCACAAGTTCGTGGCCAATCTCAGCAATTCAGTGAGGCCCTGAGCAGCTTAATGATACCCTGTCTCAAAATTAAAAATTAAAAGTGTTTGGGGATGTGTTTTAGTGGTAAAGTGCCCCTGGGTTCAATCCCCAGTTAAAACAAACAAACAAAGTTCTGTCATTTCCTTGTTTTCTTGGATTAGGTTCATGGCATTGCAACCCTAAACCAACTGTGGAATTAGTTCTATGAGACATGAGTCCTTTGGCATCCTGGTGGAGGGCAGGAGAAGCACTGAAGGTAGAATCACCAAATGAAGGCAGCCCAACTGAGTAAAAGATTGCTGCTCACAGCTGATCATTTACCCAACGTACAACCTGGGCAACACTGTGTTTTGCCTCATCATTTGTTCTCTTTAGCTGTAATGTTGAGAGGAAATGTGAATGCAAAGGAACTTAAACAGATGAAAAAATTAGAGTGATTTGGAAATAAAAAGAATGATTCAGATTTCTAAAGATTTATTCTTCTTGTTTGAATTGGTTGAAGAAAATCAGATTACCCAGACAATTCCTGTAACTCAGGAACATTCACAATCCTTTAAGATGTTAACAATTAAGCTAGTGTAGAAAACAAAAGATTTTCCAAGAAATTTTAGCTATTTAGAAAAATAGACATAATCTTAAATTACTGTCTTTTGGCAAGGTGATTCCAGATCAATACTCTACAGAATATATGATATTGGTTTCTAGGTTGTTTGCCTAATGAATTTTTAACTACTTTATACTTACAAGAATAATATTTAAAGCATACTTAATGTTTCAGGGAAAACGTGGTGTAATGGTGGGCATGTGTTCACAAAGGAAAATTGTTATGCTCAGTTTCTAGAAAAATAAATGTTAAATTGGTTCTGGATTGACGTCTGTTTGGGAAGAATAGAAAAGCACATCAGCAAAGGGGAAAAACCTTAAGGACTGAATAATGAAGCAGACTGCAAATTACAAGTTTTTCAGGTTATTCATTTTAGGAGATTTTGCATTACAGAGTCATTGCTACAATTTTAGGATTCTTAAAAGATGGAGAAAATCCTAGAGGACTGAGGAAATAAAGAAATGTATCTATTATAGTTCCTTTGTTTTTAAAAGAATTGAAGGGAGACTTTAAAAATTAAAGGTTAGTTTACTTAGTTCTAACCAAGAGATGAAGATTGTAGATAAGATCTTCAAAAAATCTACTTGTGGTGGGTCTAGGGGCACACAGGAGCCTGAAGTGGAACAGTGTGGCTTCATGAAGCTCAGTATGTGTCAGACAATTTTAATTTCCTTTCATGACAAGATGACAGGACTTATAGCTTGAAGGCAAGCAATAGAGGCCATTTATCTGTCTTTTATTCAAGTTTTCAATTCTATCAAACATGTGATGCCCAGCAGGCAGAGAGCAAAATAAGATGAGCACCGTGTTTCTCAAGTTGCAAGCCCTGGAAAGTTCATGAGAATTTTTAAATACAAGAATACATTCTTGTATACAATGCTTTGTAAAGTTTTTTTCCCCAAGAGCACTAACTTATATGATGATTATTATAAATTAACATTTATAAATCATATGCAACTATATATAACTATGTATGTGTATGTCTATATATATGCACATATACATACATAGTTATATATAGTTATATATATATGTCCATATGCTAATGAAGACAAGTCCTCTTTTATCCCATATGATATACCACATATGATACAGATATATATATAAACCCCCCAGTCTTACTATGTGCTGAGCACTGTGCATGTTTCTGGGAACATAAAATGCTGAAGATACTGTTCCTGGCATTACACGTAAGAGTGAAGTAAAAACTCTACCTCTCTATAACTATTCCAGTGGAGGGACCATCTGAAGACTTTTATCCAGCTCAGCTGGAAGACCATCTGCTAGATCCATTCTTCTGCACCAGTGGCGCATCACCATGAGATATATTTTAGGATGGAGCTTCTTAGTCCCACTCCCAGAAGTTCTTGTTGAGTTGGTCCGAGGTGAAGCCTCAAAAGACATTTTTGAAAGCCTTCCGTGGTGATCCTAACGTGCGGCAGTGTTGAGAACCACAGAGCAGTGTTGTGGAGCAAATCCACTGACGCCTCCACCCTCCTCCTAGTGAGAGTTTGTAAGGGAAGTATGGACGTGCTCTGAAAACTTCATTCCTCATTTAACAAGTATTTACCGAGCATCTAGTATATAACAGGCAGTGTTTCTGGGGGTTCAGCAGTCAGTAAAGCAGGTGCAGTCTTTGCCCTCAAGAACCTTATAGCCTAGGGATCAGGCATTAATTAAATCGCGACATAATTGCAAGGAGTGACGAGTTCTTTCAAAAGGCAGTAGAGGGCGCTGTGGGAGCCGACAGGCAGGGCGGGGAGGAATCTGCTTTGTGGGTTAGGAGGAAGAAGCTTTCCAGAGGAAGGTAGCTTTAAGTGGAGATTTCCACCCCGAGCATGAGCTCAGCGGAAGCCCTGCAGGGAGAGTAAACAGCAAAAGGCTCTGATACGGGAAGGGACGTTGACAACCAATCCTCATTATAGTACACGATCCCTCCACCTCAGTGATCTGGAGGAGAGAGAGTTGTGGCTGGACTAGGACAGGTGCAAGGGAGCTGGAAGAGGTAGAGAGGCTGGGAAATGACTTAGGAGAATCAGTTTGTAGGACCTGATGATTGATTGGGTGTGGGAATGAAGAAGAAAGAATCATCAAAGGAGTCTCAGGTTTTTACTGAGATAGGAAATGCTAATGATGAACGTGCACGCATGTGTACATTTATTTCATCTCTCTCTCCCTCTCTCTTTTCCTCTCTCCCTCTCTCCCTCTCTCTCCCTCTCTCTCCCTCTCTCCCTCTCTCTCCTTCTCCTTCTCTCCCTCTCTTCCTCTCTCTCTTTTCCCTCTCTCCCTCTCTCCCTCTCATAGCCCTCCCCTTCTTCTTCCAGGAAAGATTTCCCAAGAGAAGATCGATAAAAGTTCCAGCTGAAAACTTACGGAACCACTCTGAAATGGTTTCCCCTTGGTCTAAAAAATACGAAATGAAGTAAAAACCTCACCAGAAAGTGATGCTATTCTACCTTCTTTCAGCTCTTATATTTTAGATGGTCAATTGTTTGGAAATGGAAAAGTTGCACTCCGAAAGTCTCTATTGACAACAGAAGTTCACACACCAACGCACCCCTCAGAGGTTTGCTTATTATTACTGCTAAAAAGAGAAAACTGTCCCCCCACAGGAGCAGGCCAATTCAAACTCAGCCTAGAACCTGTTGACCATCAACAGGGAATCACGCCCTATGCCTCCATTGAACTGCGTGTGATGGACAATGATTCCAGGAGCCAGATATTATGGTTGGAATTACATTTTATTTGAGTCTCAGCCATATAAATGTACACAACATTACATTCTACACAAGTTTGCCAACTATTCCCCACCCATCCCCCACCCTTTCTTTCCAACTCCTCAGTAAGTCAAATTCAGAAAAACCCCAAGGCGGGATTAATTCGTAGGGACCTACAGAGCCTCCTAGAGGGTCAAATGGGGTGGAGGCATATGTGAGATCTCCATAAGACATGCTTCAAAGCCACACAAAAGGATTACTTTAACATTTTAAACTCAACTTTAAATTCAATTGTTAGTAATTTCTCAGGTTCATATTGAAATGAACAACACACACACACATACACACACTGCCTTCTCAAAACACATTTCCTTCAAAGAAAAAAAAGATTGCTGGAAGGCAATTCAGTCACTTGTGATTTCGGAACAAAAAACGATCTTTCTTTGCATTACCAAGAGGTTTCATTTGAAAATAAATGTATAATCCAGAGTTGTTATCTGTGATAAATCCCAAATGCAGGCACATATAGACCTCTAATTCTATTCTGTGGTGCACTGAAATTGTGCAGGGGTTAAAAAGAAGTATGGTCATATTTCCCTAAGGATAACTCGTATGTGTAGACCTACAGTACACTGATACTTTTTTCTGTAAATATTTTGAATGTGCATGATCAAATTTCTGTCACTTTTCCAACACCTAGAAGTGCCTGACAACGTTCTCACATGAATTTCTGGATTGGTTTCAGCAACAGAGTGACTGGTAACTGTATCTACAAATGGCTGATCTATTTTGATGTGAGCTTAATTAATGCTGCATATGAAACTCCAAATGTCACAATCCAGGAGTTTAAAATTTGAATTATTAGACTGATCTAGTTAGCTTATTCTAAAATGGAATTTGGATTTCATTTAATGTGGCATTAACTTCTCTTCCAATAAATTCATTTTTAAGTTAAAGGGATTTCATGAAATCTCTCTATTATGATTTTAGCGTGTGGATGAGAACTATATGAAAATGCTACAAATAAAACATGGCTTCAAAATCACTACTTGATCTACCAACTTGCAGGGGAGGATTGGGCTGGCAAGTTATAACATCTGGTCACAAAGTCCAAGCTGCTTTTTGATGAAGTTCAATATTAAGAGCTGAGGCAATTGCTGGTTCCCCACCAGAACATCATGAGACAAGTGATCTGGTCATAATCAAGTTGGTTGAGAAGTGTCACACAGACCACAACAGCTAGTAGAACAAGTAGCAGGAATACTGAAGTGAAAGGGTTGACCTTTCTACAAGAACATTAGCCTAACAAGTCATTATTCAGGACATACAGACTCTGTGTTGCTTTCCCTGTAATTAGACACAATTTGCTAACCCCTCTAGTCTTCTATGTAATTCATATTTATAGTTCATATTTCTATGGAATCTCACCAAAGACTTCATTTAAATAAACTATTTGAAAATATTATGCAAACTCCTCTTTCCCCATTCCCCCACAGTTAGTTAGGGAAGGCTCAGGAAAGAGATCTTTGCCATCTACAACATAGGCTCCAGCTTTGGAACCTATTTCCAGTTCTTAGAGAAGTCTTCTTCTTTGAGGATCTACCTGGAGATCTAGCTCTTACTCCTTGGGGCAATGTTTGATTTTGCAGCCCTTACTGGAGAGTAAAGTAAATAGAGAAGAGCTGTGGAACACTGACCTTCGAAATGTCAATAAAGGTGAGGGCTGATTCTTATGAAATTCGAGAAAATCAAAAATGAAATATTTAAACATGAGTCAGTTCCATAAAAGAGCAAATATATTAGTATTTAATTTCTAAAGAATGGGAATAAAATTCTATGATAGATAAGAAACTAGGAGATAAAGAACAAAAATCTTCCCTACAAAAACAAAGTTCTCATTTTTTGAAAAGTTGTACAAGAACAGTATCTTGTGCTTGTTCTGTCAGGAAGTCAGAGAGAAAGTTATGGGAGCCCTAAAAATTCTTTACTTCCAGTTTCACATCAAGTAATTCCTTGATTTCAAGGAATGAGATTACCAACATTGACATCAGTGTCAAGTACTTTGAATTGACAACAGTGTCATAATTTCTATCTGCCTCTTGCCTCTGATCATTTTTTTAAAAGACGTCAGTGTATATGGGATTAGACATATCAACATTAACAAGCTTTAAGGGTGTGAAGATAGAGTTGGGCATGAGTGTGATATTTATCTCTTACCCTTCTACTGCTTAACACTTCTTTGTTAGATCTGATTTGGGGAGAAGTATACCAGAATCATAATAGTACATACCATCTTTTTCATTTTACTTTTATTTGAAAAATAATTGCACACATTTAAGGGGTACGATGTGATATTTTGATACATGTATACATTGTAAAAAGATTCAGTCAAGCTGACATACCCATCACCTCACATACTTATCTTTTTTTCTGATGAGAACAGTGAAAATTTCTTTCAGAGATTTTGAAATATATTTTAAAATTAACTACAGTCATGTTATGCAATAGATCTCTAAAATGTATTCCTCTATCTAATGGAAACTTTGTGCCCTTTGACCAACAGCTAATCATTTGCTACCCCTGCCATCAGACTCTCAGCCTCTGGTAACCACCATTCTAATGTCCACCTCTATGAGTTTGAATATTTAGATTTCACCTGTAAATGAGATCGTGCAGTGTTTGTCTTTCTGTGCCTAGCTTATTTCACTTAACATAATATCCAACAGGTTCAACCATATTGTCCCAAATAACTAAATTTCCTTCTTTACTAAGGCTGAATAGTATTCCATTTTGTGTCTATACCACATTTTCTTCATCCAGTCATCTGTTGATGAAAAGTTAGGTTGAGTCTATATCTTGGCTATTGTCAGCGATGTTTCAATAAATGGGAGTGCAGATGTCTCTTCCACATACTGATTTGAATTCTTTTGGTTATATACTCAGAAGTAGGATGGCTAGTTCATAAGGTAATTTTGTTTTTGTTTTTTTGAGAGAACTTCATGAAGTTTTCCCATGAGAATGTATTAATCTACATTTTCACCAACCAACAGTATGTAAGGGCTCCCTTTTTTCTACATCCTCATCAACTCTTAGCTTTTGTCTTTTTGATAATAGGCATTCTAACAGGTGTGCAGTGACATATCTTTGTGGCTTGAATTTGCATCTCCTGGATGATTAGTACTGCTGAGCATTTGTTTCATCTATTTGTTGGGCATTTGTATGTTTTCTTTCGAGAACTGTCTGTTCAGATCCTTTGCCTGTTTTTTTTTTTTTTTTCTTAATCAACCATTTATTTTCTTGCTATGAAGTTGTATGAGTTCCTTAAGTGTTTTGGATATTAACCCCTTCTCAAATACATGGTGTGTAAATATTTTCTCCCCATCCATGTCTTTTGTTTGGTTCAATTTGTGCTACATGCTGAGTTTTTGTCTATCATGTAATTCATTCAGCTGTGCCATGACCTAGGCATTATTCTTGTACTCTTTTGACAGATGATAAACTGAGGATTTAGAAAGGCCAAACAAATGGCCCATTATGACACAATTGGTAAATAATTAGTCAATCCATTCCCAGCTTCCTAAACAGCTAAGAAGAGTCCCCTCCCTTGAATCCACTCCTCTCCTGGATTGGTACATGGTGAACCATTAGGCAAAACCATGCTGACCTGTCAAACTGACCCTTATGTTCAATGAAGTGAAAAGCAATGAAAATATTCAACTTGAGCTGAGTCAAATATTTCAATGCCCAGTTTCTTCAAACCTGTCCCGTTGTAAAGCAACTTGACTGAACAGGTAAACAAGCAAATGGAAGAGATAGAAACTTCCCCTCGGCTTTCAAGTTAATGATCAGCAAGTCTGTGAAGCCTGACATGGGCTGGCAGCAGCAGAGAAAGTTGAAAGTCCTACTTTAATCCTTCACTTGGCAGAAGGATAAAAGGAAACCAGTGCTCTGTGCTTTGCACAGAGTGGGAACCAACTTTACTAAATGTCTTTGCTGTATTTCAAGGGTAATGCCAAAGACGGGAAAGAACAGGTAATACAATCTTGGTGGTGTTTTCTTGACCCTGGAGAACCTGTTAACAAGCAGCATATAATAATCTTGTCACCTAAAATTACTATTTCCATGAGCAATTAAAAGGGACTAATTACCCAAAACAATTTATCAAAATTCTTCCTGACAGCTTTGCTACCATAATCCTTAGATTAGGTGTGCAGGGTGTCTCTTGGGAAGGGAGGACACCTAGTGACCTGGCTGTCACCAAGAAGGTTGTCATGTAAATAACCTGAGGATGGAATGTAATGAGAATACCCAGATCTGAACTCAGGGCTAAATGTACCCTGTGCCACGCCAGGGATGCCCAGGATGCCTACTCTGGGATTGTTTATGGCCTCTTTGAAACTCCAATTAAAGTTGTAGTGGGAAGCTCTCCCCCCGCCACACACACACACACAAACACTCAAATGCCTAACACATTTGTATCATTTTAGGAAGTCCGGGGCCCCAAAAAAGCCTTGCATTGAACTCTTGGGAATCATGGCACCCTATGAACTGCCACTTTAACCTCACTTCTCTAATTCAGAATGTATTTCCAGGAAGGTTTTCCCATAAATGATGGCCAAAGATAGCAGAGCCAGGTACCAATACCTGTGTACACAGCAAAAGCCAAGCAGGTTGGGAAGATGAGAAAACAGCAATGGCTGACATTGGAGATTCCAGCCTGGTCCTTCTACCTGCTTCTCTTCTTCCATCTCTCCCCCATCTTTTCTCACCCCAACCCCACCACCACACACCCCTCCAATGCTCCTCATGGCTTTGAGTTCTTTACTCCCCGTGTGCCTGGAATAGAAAGCATAGAATCTTAGTCAAATCAACAACCCATAGTCTTGCACTTCCTGAATCTCTCTTGAGACATTCATCTCAGGCTGTTGGCTGCTTATCACAAACCAGGTGGAGAAAACTTATCTTCAAAGGGGCTGATCAGGGCTGGGGTTGTGGCTCAGTGGTAGAGTGCTTGCCTAGCATGTGCGAGGCACTAGGTTCGACCCTCAGCACCACATAAAAATAAATAAATAAAATAAGGGTATTGTGTCCATCTGCAACTAAAAAAATATTTAAATAAAACAAACAAAAAAAGGGGCTGGTCAATGCTTAGGACATACAATTTCTTCTACATTGGTGTTTCTCAAAATGTGATCCACTGGCCACCTGCATCAGAACACAGAGATTTTTCATCATTCAGATTCCATCCCAGACATATATGATCAGAATTAGGGACTGGGGTTGGGAAGGAACAGTAAATCTACATAAAAAGAAGATCTTCCCAAGATAAATTATTTCTACATTGCCATTGAAAACTACTGCTTTAAAGACTTTAAACTCTAACCCTGAACCAAATCAAGTTACCGCAAATATACATACCTGAACCCTAATTCCTTAGGTTCCCAAAGAAATGCTGAATTAGTTACAAGCAAAATTTATCATTATACTCTATATAGAATTTTTCTATTTTTTTTAATAAAAGTATTATTAAAGACACTGCCTGTTATAACTGATGGTTTCACTGTTTAATATTTTGATAAAGTTTAACATTTGGAAAATATTTTTGTGAAACCTCAAGGGCTTTCTTTATATAATGAAGCATGTGTAATTCAAAGTGTTTTTATTTTCACCTCGGCCTTGAGGAAACTCAAAGCAAAATCTAAGCATTTAGATTTCATATTGTATTTCTAGGTACAGTTGATTTCTTTGATATCAATGCTTCCTCATCTACACCCTTAAATAAATGTCTTATTCTTTTTGCTATTGTTTAAATGATTATTATATATTCTCCTTTATTTGAAAGCTGCCTCTAATGCTTTCTCAAATAAAGGTAAATACTGATCATCTTTCAGTAGATTAATGCTACCTTTTTATACCAGATGGAATAATGGAGGGAGCAGCAAACAAGAGACAAGAGATCTCAGTACCGGTCCATCTCTGTTCCATTTTAACGGTGTTTCCTTAGGAAGCTCTATTACATTCTGTAGGTCTAATTTCAATCTCTGAGAATGGAGTAGGTTAGGCCTCAGTGGCCTCACCCAAGTCCACGTCCTCTGCTTAATATACTCACAACATCTTGCCAGTATAAAGACCATGTTGTCATTTCCATAGGTCTAGCTGCAACCTTAGGAACTTAAGTTTCTGCTGGATGCTAGACCTTCAATCAGAGATGACTCAAATTAGGCAGAGGTTGGAGCCTGCTGTGTTGGGGGTAGGGGTGCCTCCAGGAAGTCTTAGGGGGTCACAGCAGAGGCGAGGCCAGTCACAGGTGAAACCAACCATGCAGAGAGTTGAGGCAGTGGCCTAAAAAGACTTCTAATCTGGGTGCAGTAGCGCACGCCTGTAATCCCAGTGAATCGGGAGGCTGAGGCAAGAGGATTCCAAGGTCAAAGCCAGCCTTGGCAACACAGCAGGGCCCTAAGCAACTCAGTGAGACCCTGTCTCTAAATAAAATATTAAAGACTGGGGATGTGGCTCAGTGGTTAAGCACCCCTGGGTTCAATCCCTCGTACCTCTAACATGTGATGTGTTGGCAATGGGGATGGGGCAGGATAGAGGATAGGAGAGTACCATTAAAGTGAGTCAAACAAACCATAGACAAGAAAGAAAAATGCGTAAAATCTTACAAAGCAAACAGAAGCAAATTATTTTTTAAATCTTATCTTTGTAAAAAAGTGATAAGTGAAAAATAGCCAAAAGACAGGATTTTTAATGTGTCAAACGTGGAAAAATGCTAAAAATCTGAGGTGACGGATATCCTTATTACCCTGATTTGATTATCAGACCAACTATACATGCATTGAAACTTCACATATATCCCATAATTTGTATAATCATTGTGTCAATTAAAAACACAAATAAAGTAATAAGTGAATTGCTTATTATTTACTTTTAATTTTCCAGACACAAGGACTGATTTCCTTGGCAAAATAATGGCTATACATACTATTGAGTAAATATCTGTTTGACATTTTATTTGATTCCAACACTAAATCTTGGGATCTGCTCAGCCCTAAGGATTTGCTTGCTGAAGTATCACAACTATCTGCTCAAAACATTTAAAATAGAAAAACCTCCATTGACTTTTAATGGTGCATATTCTGGTTCTTCTGTCCAGAGACCATGAACCTTGGGTCTCCCTGGGAGGCTGCTGGCAAGAAGTGGCTTAGCATGGTGCAGAGGGGTCTGAGTTAGCAGGAGCTGCATTCAAATTCCAGCTCAGCTGCTTCTCAGCTGTGAGGAGGGGGGAAAGTTATTTAACCCCTCAGCCAGTTTTGTTTCTCTCTTGGGAGGGTGAAAAGAACTGCAGTTGGTTGCCTTGTGGAATGATTTTCCAAAATCCTGATTTATTCCCATTTTAGGGTTAAGAAACACTCCAGCTCCAAACTGACTATAATCTTTATTTTTTGTTCTAATATCTTTTTTTGACTTTATCAATGATCAATGTACAGTTTCCAGAGCTCAGTAACCTTCATTGCTGGGAACAACAGAAGAATGTAAAAGCAAAATTAAAGTCAAGCTTCTGCTTCCTTTTATTGAAGAGTTATAAAATAATATTATGAAGACTGAATCTATCCCCCAAAGTTACAAGTATCTGTCAGAAGAAATAACACTGAATTCTTCCTTTACTCTAAAGAAAAGCCACTGTGAGTTGCAAACAACTAAAGATATTGAAGAGGATTCAAGCAAAACCTAATCTTAGACAAATATTAGATTTCATATATAGCCACACAAGCATGCGTCAAAAGGCAGCACTGTTTTTAAAAAGAACAGATACAAATTGAATTTATCTATCATAAATTCACAGTGCAAAAGGATTATTATCTTTAATCAGAATATGAGGGGCTTAAAGTAAATTTTGCTTTAAGAGAGGGACAGATGTGTGCATGCTATTAAAAGATAGTTTGATTCGTTAATTCTGCATTATGCAGTGTTTCCATTGTACAACTTTACATTATTCTGAAGGGTCAGCTTCTGGATATAGAATATTTGAATTCCACTATTTCTCTTCACCAAAATGTTTATTAAAGGAGCACTCGATTCCTAATTCTCTTGTCCAGGATAATGAGATCACTAGAGCAAAGTGATTTATAGGTGTTAGTGGCCCTATTTTGGGGAGTTTGTCCACCCAGGGATTGTAGGTATAACAAAGGCGGTGTTTGTGTAGACCTATAGAACTTTGACCTTTGGGCCAGTTTTGAGGCACTCTTGTTTTCCAGACAATGTCACAACACTCAGGTATCTGGGGAATGAGGGATCCAGTTTGCTATGTACATGTTTTATGGTCAAGAGCATTTAGTAACACCTCTTTTCATTCATTTGGCAAAGAGTAATTGAATGCACATATAAAAGACATTGCTCTAAGTGCTGAGAACATAGCAATGATGAGCATATCCCTGTTTTATGGCACTTATATCCCAAGGAAGAGAGATGATAAATGCATAGCTTTCTGCATTAATATACGAAAAGCAATGTATAAGTTAATATATAAACAAACCAGAAACATAGTCAGTAGTGGCAAATGTGATGCCCAGAAGTGAAGTAGAATGACACAGTGTCAGTGGGTTTGTGCAGTGACACAAGGCTTCCCAACAGGGCGAACTTTTGATATCTGACATTAATTAGAGATAAAAAGTGGCAATCCACACAGACCTGAGACTTCCCCATGCTAAGTGCAGAAAAATCTGATTCTGCAATGGTGCAAGCTCTGTGAGTGATTCTTCTGAATTAGGACTTTGGGTCCCTAGGAGAACCTTGTTTATATTTAATGCTTTTTTTTGTTTGTGTTTGTTTTTTGCAGATGTCATACTGATTTTATTTTCTTGGTATTGTGTGACAGTTTTGTTTTTAATTTTGGGGGAAATCTCTGTATTGTTTCCATAATGGCTGTAGTAATTTATATTCTCACCTGGGTTCTAAGGGTTCCCTTTCTCAACATCTAAGGGTTGTGTCTAAGGGTTCCCTTCCTCCAAATCTTTCCCAATACTTAATCTTTTTGTCTTACTTTTTCTTTTTTTCTTCTTTTTTTATTGGTTCTTTTTAATTATACATGACAGTAGAACCCATTTTGATATAATTATACAGCAGGGAATATATCTTTTTTTCCACAATGCAGATTCACACAATTCATATAATCTTACATACACATAGGGTAATACTGTCTGTCTCAGTCTACTATCTTTCCTTCCCCCACCCCCTCCTGTCCCATTTTCCTCTATTCCATCCATACTTCTTCCATTCTTTTCTTATTCCCCCATAACCCCTCCCTCCCCATTATGTATCTGCATCCACTGATCAGAGAAAATATTTGGCCTTTGGCTTTTGGAGCTTGGCTTATTTCACTTAGCATGATATTCTCCAACTCCACCCATTTACCAGCAAATGCCATAATTTATTCTTTATGGCTGAGTAATATTCCATTGTGTATATATGCCACAGTTTCTTTATCCATTCTTCAATTGAAGGGCATCTAGTTTGGTTCTACAATCTAGCTATTGTGAATTGAGCAGTTATGAACATAGATGTGGCTGCATCCCTATACTTTGCTGATTTTAAGACCTTTGGCTGAGGAGTGGGATAGCTGGGTCAAATGGTGGGTCCATTCCAAGTTTTTTGAGGAATCTCCATACTGCTTTCCAGAGTGGCTGCACCAATTTGCAACTCCACCAGCAATATGTGAGTGTGTCTTTTTCCCCACATCCATGCCAACACTTATTATTGCTTGTATTCCTAATAATAGCCATTCTAATTGGAGTTAGATCTCCCATGTTCTTGGATAGGCAGAATTAATATAATCAAAATGGCCATACTTCCGAAGGTGCTATACAAATTTAAGGCAATTCCAATAAAAATTCCAATGACATTCCTCATGGAGGAATGGAGAAAGCAATCATGAAATTCATCTGGAAGAACAAAAGATCCAGAATAGCCAAAGCAGTCCTGGGCAGGAAGAATGATGTAGGAGGTATCACAATACCAGACCTTAAACTCTACTATAGAGCAATAATAACTAAAACGGTATGGTCTTGGCATCAAAATAGACAGGTAGACCAATGGTACAGAATAGAAGACCCAGAGACAACCCCACATGAGTACAGTTATCTCATACTAGACAAAGGTGCCAAAAACATACAATGGAGAAAAGACAGCCTCTTCAACAAAGGGTGCTGGCAAAACTGGAAATCCATATGCAGCAAAATGAAATCAAACCCCTATCTCTCACCCTGTATAAAACTCAACTCAAAATGGATCAAGGATCTGGGAATTAAACCTGAGACCCTTCACCAAATAGAAGAAACAGTAGGCCTGAATCTTGTTCACGTTGGCTTAGGACCAGACTTCCTCAACATGACCCCCAGAGGGCAAGAAATAAAAGGAAGAATCAATAAATGGAACAGATTCAAACTAAAAAGCTTTTTCTCAGCAAAAGAAACAATCAATAACGTGAAAAGAGAGCCTACAGAATGGAAGAAAATCTTTTCCACACACACTTCAGACAGAGTACTGATCTCCAAAATTTATAAAGAACTTACAAAACTTTACACGAAAAATACAAAGAACCCAATCAATGAATGGGCTAAGGAACTTTGCAGACATTTCACAGAGGATGATATACAAGTGATCAACAAATATATGAAAAAGTGCTCATCATCTCTAGTAATTAGAGAAATGTATATTTAATGTTATTTATAGGCTGAAGCTAATAGCAGTAACCTTGGTACAAGTATGGATTGCTTCACCAGTCATTCGATAGTATTAAAGAGACAGAAAAAGTCATCTGAGAGGGCTGAAAGAGAGAGGGTGGGGTGGACCACCTCTCATAGAGACTGGGAGGAGATTTTAGGTGGGGACAGGCCTGGGAGGTTAAAGGCATCACAGGTGCTGGGCTCTTGGTGCCAGGTGGAATCTCTCTTCCCATGTTGCTTATCATTGCTCTACATCCTCCCTCGCTTCCTCTGTGTCAGCAGCTCCTTGTGAATGGACCCTCAGCCCTTTCCCAAAGCAAGCCTTTCTGACTCACACAGAGGTTGTAAATGGGTTAAAATCAAAAGGTGCCAGGTGCTAGCTCGGAGCTTCCCGCCGTGGGGGGAGGATGTTATGAAGTGGTAATGAAAGATGGAAACATGATTGCAACCTATGTGTGAGGTTTTTGTCTGTGTACTTGATGGCTGATCTTCCAGGGGGCAGCGTACCAGGAATTCACCTTTTAAAACAGTGATGTCTGAGGGAGATAAAGAGCCCCTGTCACCGGGAAGAAATTCAGAAGGAAATACTGCCAAGAACTACCGAATGACAGAGTTGCAGATGCAACCTTTGGTGTGAATGCTGGCAGCCCAGAGGGGTCTGCTGGATGAAAAGGCCGCAGCGGTGGCTGGAAGAGAGCTATTTGCAAGACGAAATCAGCTACCAGCAGCTTCTGTTGCAGCAGAAAATAAAATGCCGCAGGAGGCCAGGAACTACTAAAAGGTAGAGGAAAGCTGCCAGGAGGGCCACCTGCAGGTGGCAGGGAGAGCAAAGTCACAGAGATTTGCAGCAAACAGAAAAGTTCTCCTAACAGAATAACTTCTCTCAGATTTCTGCAACATCTCAAAGAGAGGAAGACTCAGGTCTTGGGTTCACAAGCCCTGAACTCTCCCTGTTTGCCAATAGACGCCTTCTGAGAAAGAACTGATGTTCCTCACCACACGTATGCCTGGGCAGCATTTGGTAATTCAGTATTTTATGTTTCACTAAATCAGTTACCAGATTTGGTTCATTCGCATATTTGGTTGGAGACAGATGTGACTCAGATGATCACTTGTTTCTATAGTAAAGAAAGCAGAAATATCCAAATCCAGGTGTGCCTGTACGCTGTGTGCTGACTGGACTCCAGTGCAGGCAAGGTCAAGCTGTCCCCCTCTTACCCAAAAAGGGGTATTAACAATGACCTTCCACAGAGCACAAGGCTGCACTTGCTGCATTCGCTATTCTTCACCCAGATGGCACAGGGATCGACACGCACATGTGTGCTGAGATAAGAGTAAAGCATATTGGTTCTACAATTAATCTCTTCTTATCAACTATAACTTAAAAAATATATTCTAAAGGTGTTATTACATTTTGTTTGTAATGTTTATTAAAATTGATAGACTATATCAGAATACAAATTCCACTTGTGATAAAATGAAGTATTATTTTGCTGCAATTCTTTACTCCTTTGATGCTTTTATTCTCAGGGGAGCAGAGGCTACACTCTTATGATGTATGAAGGATTTGGACAATAAGCCCCAGGGAACTTCCCTTACCTACAACTGCTCCCCTACCCACCCCCTGCCCACCCTAAATGAGCCCACCAACAAAACTCTTCCCATGACCTGGCCCTGTTAAACCCTCTAAAACTCAGACCTTTGTTGCAGCCCTTTGCCATTTTCCCCTCAAAAAAATGCTAATAAAGCATCGCTGGTCTGTTGAGGTCTGCCTCCATTTCTGTTTTCTTTTCCTACTCCATTTCATGTGCTTTCATTTGGTGCTTAAACATGGGAACAGAAGTTTGGGGCTCTTTATCTCTCCCTGTCCTACTGAACCTCTACCACTTTTTTATATCCCTCCCCCCCATTTTTTTTTCTCTCTCTCTGCTTTATACTCAAAGGTTAATAACAGTCTTGTTAAGCCGATGAGACCTGGAAAGAGACCATTGATTGTCCAGCACTTCTGTGGCTCTCTCTGGCCAGGGAAGCCCCCAGCCACAGCTAGCACAACTGAATTCCCAGACTGACTGGTTTTTTTTCTCTCTTTCTTTCTACCTTATACTCAAAGAAGGAGGCCCTTCTTGAGTACTGGGCTAGATTTTTGCTGTCTTACCTCCAAGTAGACAAAGCAAGGACCTGTACAGGATTCTTTATTGATACTGGAGGCATCTTCTTTCTAACCCTATCCTCTCCAATTCCTTCCTTCCCGTATGTGTTCAGACCTGCAGATCCAAGGCTGCTTTCTGCCATTTTGTTTCCACATGCAACACTGGCCTTCTCACTCTTCAGAGAGGTAAGACCCCTCCTGATCTCTCACAGAGGTTCCCTGCCCAAGACCCTCACCTTTTGGCTCATCCAGTCCCCTGGGGTCCTCCACCAATGGGATTGCAGGAGGAGACACCCTGTCATTCTCTGGTGGAACACTGTCTGGTAATGGGAGAGACATCATGGGATGACTTGATCTCAACCACCACACTGGTCAAACCTCTCCAACATGGGGGCTTCTATGGGACTCCCCATTAGGTTGTCTCATTGATCATCTGGACCCCAGGGGTACTCAGCCAATCTGGCCACAATCTAAATTAGGCAACCGAAGTCAATGGCCTGAATTCAGAATTCTGGACCTCTGACCACAAAATCCTCCAGGACTTAGACAATTTCCTCCAACAAAATTGCAAATGGCCTAAGGTTCCTTACCTCCAAGCTTTCTTTTACCTTCCCTCAAGGCCATCATTATGCCAACCTTGCTCTGCTCTGCAATTAATTCTCACTGACTTCCCACTCTATGAGCCCCCTAGATCAGGTCCTGACCCCCAGCCCTCTACTTCATTTACTGCCCCTGAAATAGCAGATGAACCCCCACCAAAAGTAAGTAAAACTGGAGGTTATAAAGGAAAGTTTTATAGATAGGAATGCCTGATAACTGTCAAAAGTGGCTGTCAGAGTCACAGGCTTTTTTCTGAGACACTTTGAGACCTACAAATCTTCCTAACCTCCTACATAGGCAGGCTTGATCTGTGTTTCTGTGTCTGCTAGTATGATTATCTAGCTCCAATATTTATCCCTCATAGTGGTCTAAAAGATGTAATGTGGCACATAAAAGTTGTTAAGTAACTTTACTAAGAAAATCCTAAGTAACAGATGTAAAGGGATCTCTACTAAGTGCAGAGGTTATACCAGTAAAAAGGTATTTTGTAAATATCAGATGATATTAGATAGTTTAAGTACATCTTATGGTGTTGAAGCCAAAATTGGACAGGCAGTTAGTGTAGAAATAGAAAATCTGGTCAAGTCGAGGAATGGAGGTCATCAGAGTCTGGGAAATTGGAGATGCCCCTGGGAGATTGGAATGCCAGTGTCTCCAGAGCCCTTTTGATCACCAAGGTTACCTGCTTAACTGCCCCTCCCCAAAAGCTCAGCAGAGAGTTGCTAATTAATGCCTCCTGGGCCCCCACCTGAATCTCCATGTGGCCCTTCCCCCTGCCATTTGCATCTCTCTTTTTTTGCTGTGTCACCACTGCTGTATAGGCAGGTAGGAGAGATAAGGGGCAAAACAAAGAAGACCCTAACCTATAAAAAATGTAGGGTGCGCTCACTTCTCTGGGATTCTAGAACATCAGCCATGGCCCCGCTTCTCCCACTCGGGAGAAGTTTGTGTTACTACTTTTAAATAAAGCCTGCTTCACATGCTTGCCTTGGCGTGCTTCTCTGGCGTTATACTTCAACACCTGAGGAAGCAGAACTTGTCACCCGTAAAGGGAGGTATCAGGGTCGTCTGTACATTATAAAACTAAGTTCTGTGACAACTCTGGCAATGTTAAAGATTCACTTTCCTGGCCGGGCGCGGTGGCGCACACCTGTAATCCCAGCACTTGGGAGGCTGAGGCAGGAGGATCCCGAGTTCAAAGCCAGCCTCAGCAACTGAGCGAGGCCCTAAGCAACTCAGTGAGACCCTGTCTCTAAATAAAATGCAAAATAGGGCTGGGGATGTGGCTCAGTGGTGGAGTGCCCCTGGGTTCAATCCCCGGTACCAACAAAACAAAAAAGAGATTTATTTTCCCAAATAAAGGCCTTGTCCTCACCAGCCTTGTTATGGAAACAACTTCATAGCTCTTGTACCTCCTGGTGAGAGCTTAATGGTTTCTAACATCTTCGTGATATTCTTTGACGGTCCAGATTGGGGAATTCCAGATGCGCCAACATTTAATTTGTATTAATCTCATTCCAGTACTCATGTCTTTTTGTTTCTCTCAAAGGAGCACCACCTCCCCCCCATGACGTTGCAACCTGTTCTTTCTAAACCAGACTTTTGCCACGGACCCCTCGATTGATCCAAACATTCCTAAAAAGGAAACCCAAGCTGCTTGCCTTCAGCTCAAAGCAGGCAGAGTAGTCATTGTTAATTTTCCCTTAGAGACGCAGCCACACCTATGTTCATAGCTGCTCAATTCACAATAGCTAGATTATGGAACCAACCTAGATGCCCTTCAATTGAAGAATGGATAAAGAAACTGTGGTACATATACACAATGGAATATTACTCAGCTATGAAGAAGAATAAAACTATGGCATTTGCTGGTAAATGGGTGGAGTTGGAGAATATCATGCTAAGTGAAATAAGCCAAGCCCAAAAAAACCAAAGGGGGGGGGCTTGGGGGGGGATATGAAAAGAATGGAGGAAGTATGGATGGTGTAGAAGAAAATGGGATGGGAGGGGGAGGGGGAAGGAAAGATAGTAGACTGAGACAGATAGTATTACCCTATGTATATGTAAGATTATATGGATCATGTGAATCTACATTAAAAAAAAGACATATTCCCTGCTGTATAATTATATCAAAATGGGTTCTACTGTCATGTATAATTAAAAAGAACCAATAATAAGAAAAGAAATTTTCCCTTATGGCCATAAGATTTCCATTTTCAAAGGTGGAATTGAGGCTGAGGGACAAAAAGATAGTCAATATAAATAATAAATAAGTGGGGCTAATTCAGGAGGAAATAAAATGCTAATATCTCCAAAGCCCTTTCCCCTCCTCCTCCACTTGTTGCTGAGAATACCTGCCTTCTGGGAATTGTTCTTCCCTGCAGGGATTTGGAGGAGTTGTTATTGAAGTACCTCCTGGGAGGTTTCTTTCCTGCTCCTTTGGGCAGACATGGACAGACACCCCTGGAAGTCTTCTTTCCTAACTTTTAGCCACTAATCATGTAGGCAGGATGGGGTGAACAGAGAGGTAGGATGGGGGAAGGAGAAAACATGCTAGCATTTTGTGTATAATAATTCTATTAAATGGGCCCACTCTGCTGGTCCTCATATGCTTTCTTTTCCAAAAAACAATTTACCTGCAGCCCTGCCTGGCCTCTGAGGACAGGATGTGTCATATTCCTTAGCAAAATGCCTGCTTACAGAAGAAGAAATGCAGGCCCAAAATAATGTTGATAAGAGGAATCCAAGTTTCCCTGAAGGAGGAGACTTTTGTGACCAGATTCTGAAACTCTGGGAGATTCTCAAGATAGACCTACCCTAAAAATTAAAATTAGACTACCTTCTCTGGACTCCCATAAAACACATTTTCTTCTGTATTCACCACATCTGGCAGGAAAACGACTAGAAAATCTGTCTTTGTTAATTAGAGTAAAACTACCCCTCATCTGTCCTAGTTCAGAAATCCAAATTATTTATTTTCTCCAGTGGAGACATTGCCCAAAGCACTAACAGGCTTGCCTCCCACTTCAAATTGAGGAGCATAATATGAAATCATGGTCCTGTGAGTATGAGGAACCAAAAGGACAAAGGGAACAGGTAAGAAGTTTTAAGGGCACAACTAGCTGGCAAATGTCCTCCCTTAAGTTAAAATAGTTATCAAAAAGTTAGTCAGCATCCACCATCTGAGTGAGGCCCCAGCCAGAGGTCATGGAAAGAAAGGCAGAAACTAAAGAAAAAAAGTGTCACCTTTAAATCCAGGTCATTTGTGGGATCCAAATGGCTGGCTATCTTACCACACTACTTTCTTAACAAGCTCCTTTCTGAATGTAACCACACAGGGAGGGAAAATTAAATGATTAAGTCTTTTTTACCTTGAGAATCTTTACCTAAGGATTTCAGGACTCTCATCCTTTCAGTATCTACACTAATTCTAATCTGAGTCAAAAAGTGAATTCTAATCTCATAACAGTTATGTCTTTTTTTTTTTAAGATTTCTTATTTTTTAAATTCTATATTTTTGAGCTCATAGTTTTAAGATGAATTCACATTTGATCCTGCATGCCTGAATTAATATATTTTTCTGATCAGTCTTATTTTATCTAACTATAGAAGTTTTTACACTCCTTGTTCAGAGAACAATTTTCAAGGGTTAGTTCTCAAATACATTGGGAAAATTTCCTCTTATAACAAACAGCTGTAAGATCTCTGTCTCCTGTCTATTTTTTGTATGTGTGCACACCTGTGTGTTGTATAGTGTCTATATATGAGCTGTGTTCATGTATTAGATACAAGGTATCAGAATTGGTAAAGATAAATGAGTGCTCAGGAATTATAAATTAAATGAGAAATGGATCCAAATCTTTTAGTTCACATGACTTAAAAAGTTCAATTTAAATTAGGTAAACAGATGAAGATAAAGATGTCTTTAAAATTACTAACTCAAGTCTTTCTAGGTGGTCAGACAATTTAGAGTATTGGTTTCCACAAAATGTTTAGAATATAATATCCATTGTCCCTTGGATTTTTATTCAACAAGGAAGAGATGACTAATCCTGTTAACTACACTTGTCTGATATCTTGTTTTTTATAGTTCAAAATAAGTAAATTAGATTTAACGGATAGGGTTAATCATAAATGTGTTTGTTACAGATATCTGATTAATTTACAAAGTTAAGTGCTAACTGCTACATATAAAATCAAGTACTCTTCTTAAATTCCATAAGGTAATACATTGAAACATTATATGCACTTTCATATTGGGTAAATGGAAAAAGGTTTAAGATTGCTTTGTCTGTGTCTTCCCTGAAAACATGATTACTAAGAGATAAGATTCTATCAGGTGTGATTTATGAGCAGAGTATAAAAGGTTTCAGATGGGCTTCAATTACAAACAAAGCATTTCATCTTATTAAAGTAGAATAATTTGTCTAAATTCAGAAATTTCATAAGGGTTGTTTCAGAATGTGAATTAAGAATAGGGTTAACAGGAAATAGATATAAGGTTTAGGTATGGAAATATATTTTAATATGGAAAGTAGAAGGAAAAAGAAATGTTTCTGGATAAGAAAGTCCTTTGTGTGGCAAAGTAAAATGTTGTAAAATATCTAAGTTTCAGAAGGTTGGTGGAAAGTAAATTTCAAAAAGTTGGTGTAACTAAGTTATGGATACATAATTAGCATGGTCAAAGTTATTTAAGGTTTTTTCCTAAGGTCAAATATTAATGTACTGATAAACACCAAAGTTTGATCCTCTATGGGTTAAAGTAACAAAAACATTAATCTGCTCTATCAAAATAATTTCTTGTGTCTGTTAAGTTTCATTCTTTAGAGCAACTGGCCTTAACGGAATTAGGGTTTGTACAACTCTGGTTAAACAACTGTTATTTTAAAGTATTACATTACATTAAAGATTCCGAATTTTTCTTCAAAAGCTAAACTTGGTCAATACAAAAACATCAGTGTAATTATGCTGCTATTACCGGCTCCTTCATATACTAAATGAAGATATACTTCATATACCTTCCAAGTATACCAGTCTTCATAAGATTTAGAAGAACATCTTACCAAGCTGATATTCTTCAAACTAAGGTTTAAAGTTGAGGTTTAGGATTATAAAAATTATGTTTTTTAGTTCATAGCTATTATACAAACTCAGTATGTTTTTACTCTTGTTAATTTGTATTTTCTTTTTAAACTTTAACTGTTGTCTGTTAGTGCCCTACAGAAATACAACTTTCAATATAACAACCTAAGTTAATTTGAGATAGTAGGCCATCATCCACAGAGAGGATGTAAGGCTAGCTTCCAGTACTGATACTGACCCCACTGAAATAAAATGGTTGAATCACTGTAAAGTTATAGATATTAAAGTTAAAGTACAGTGCTCTTACTTTAAGACTGGTGAAACTGGCTTGCTAAATATTTAAGACCAAAGGTGGAGATTAAATTAAGAAAGTAAAAGGGCCAAGAAAGAAAAAATAGCCAATATTTGGCTCTTGCCCTCTGAGTCAGCTTGAACGCAGGGAACAAGGGAACTTCTGTTAGGGTTTTGCAACTCTGGGCCACATGACCTCTGAACAGAGGTTCCAAAAGACCCTGGAGAACAGAAAGCCAACCAGTGCACATGCTGCAGAGAAGAAGGTCATTAGAGAATGGAGACATTCCTGATCCTTCCAAGGGAAGCCACATGGTCAAGGATTCCCTGACCCACCCTGGCAGATGGCACTAAAGGAGCTAAGAGACTGCTCATAAGTTCCCCAGAGTGACCCCCTGAGAGAACTCAGCTGACTCTTAACAATAGATAGGAACAAGGTCAATTTGAACAACTTGGTCTTGAATACCCAGCAAAAGCAGTTATAACCAAAATACAGCTATGCCTGAGCATTTAAAAGAAAAGAAAATAGTTCTTTTAACAGAACTTAAGACATACACTTGTATCAGCCCCACAGCCTTAGGACCCTCAAAAATACTGAGGCATTTTTTTTCCTTTGCAAGGCTCATATTTCCCCTTGCCTACCAAAATTTGGAATGGTCTCTGTACCTTGGTCTTCCTTACTCCTCAAATTGTTGTTTTACCTAACAACCAAAGTTTGCCTATCCTGATAACAGTTCGCACCATACACAAGAGAGCCCTTCAATTTTTTCCCTTACTCATAGGGTTAGAGATATCTGCCAGGATTGGCACAGGAGCAGTGGGATTGGGAATGTCCATTTACTACTATAAAAAAAATTGTCAGTACAGGTTATTGAAGATATCCAAGAGGTCACCAATTTGGTACTGACTTTATAAAATAAATTGAATTTCTTGGCATCTGTCATCCTGAAGAATTATCAGGGTCTAGATCTCATTACTGCTAAATGAGGTGGCCTCTGTCTCTTCCTTGGGGAAGAATGTTGCTTCTATGTCAATCAATCAGGACTGGTAAGGGATAAAGGTAGACAACTACAAGACCAATTGGAACAGCAGAGACAAGAACTAGCCAATTCCTAAAACAGTGGCATTCCTGGCTTCTCCCTCTTTTAACCCCTCTGATCCTCTTTTTTCCCCCTTGCTTTTTTAACTTTATAGAGAAGCAACTTCTTGACCAGGTGACCTGTCTAGCCCAGACCACCTCCCAAGAACATGCAAAAGCCATTCTCCTCCTTCTGTCACAACGTGACTCTCCTGAGCCCCATAAGGAAGAAATCACCCAAGACAATGTTAAAGTTTCCTCCCTCTACACCCTCCTCAAGCCACAACTGCGAGGACTATTTAACCTAGCCCAGACCACCTTATCCAAATCTCTGACAGGGGATCCCATACCCCTTCTCAGCAGGAAATAGCCAGATGTGATGCGGTCACCCCAACTCATTATACCCCTTTCAGAGTCTGGAATGAAGGATATGGACAACAGGTCCCAGCAAACATTCCTTATCTACAACTGCTCCCCTACCTGCCTCCCTGCCTGCCCTAAATGAGTCCACCACCAGACTCCTCCTATGACCTGCTCCTACTAAACCCTATAAAACCCAGATACTTGTTGGAGCCTGTCCGCATTTTCCCCTTGAAAACATGCCCTTCCATTGCTTAATAAAACATTGCTGGTCCATTGAGGTCTGCCTCCATTTTCTTTTTCTTTTTGTGTACTGCCAACATCATGGCCACTCCCTGGCTAATTTCGAATGTTTGAACAGAGACCCCCCTTTCAGCTGTGTCTGCAGTCATTCTCCTTGAGATCTCATCCATTGCATGACTTTAAGTGCCACTTATATGCTGTCTGTCAACTTAAACTTTTATTCCTCCTGTCAAATCCCCTCATCTGAACTTCAGAGGAGGCACCCCTGCTTACTTGGTCTTCATTTGGATGTCACTACCCCCAAAATTTCTTTTCCAGTTATGGTAGCCTCATCAATAGTTTATGGCATAGGGTTCAGGCCATAAACCTAGGGGACATTCTTAAATCCTGCCTTTCTCCCAAAATTTGCATCAAATTATCAACAAGTCTTATTGCATTTATCTTCAAAACCTTTCCAGAACCTGACTGCATCTTCCCCCCTCCACTGCTTTCAGCCTGACCTATCACCTCTCACTAGCCTATGGTATCAGTCTTCTCATTCCTGCCCCTGCTCTGTGCTGGGTCTTGGTATGCTCTTAGCTCAGCAGCCAGGGTGACCCTTGGCAGGTCAGATCTGGTCACTTCTCTATTCAAAGCTCTCCAGTGGTTTCTAGTTTCACTCAAGTGAACACACCATTTCCCACCTTCCAGGCACTCTGGTCTCCAACTTGTTCCTCCAGCACTCCCTGCCTGCTCCTGCCTTATGACCTTAGATTTACATTTACCAGAATGTGCTTCCCATGTGATGTCCACATGGCATTTTCCCAAGTGTCATCTTCTTCTACCCTTCTCTGACTATGCTAATTAAAATGATGATGGATGGACTATTTTAGGAATACCTTATTTGCATCCTGTCTCAATAGATTCAATTGTAATAGAAAACAGCATCCACCTCCAAGATGAAAAAATCGGAACTTTCTGTCAAAATTTTTGCTTTATCACCAATGAGTTGGTGCCCTGGGGCAACTTGTTTTTGACCCTTGAGACTTGTTTCTTCATATGCATAATCAGAATAGTGTCCTGTCCACTCACAAAGCATTCTGAGATAATTTATATTATAAACTATTATAGGACATTCTTTAAACCCAAAGTAATATATGCTCGGCCCCTGTTTCTTCTCCTGAAGAATGAGAATAGCTTTAGTAAAAAGAATGGGACCCTCAGTACTCAAGAAAAGCTTATCTTTTAGACCACAGAGTCCGCACATGGCTGCAAACACCATAGATTCCATTTCAATGTTCCTCACACCAGCTTTATGTGCTCTCCTCAAGTAATCTAACTTCTTTTCTTAAAAAAAGAAAAGGAGCACAATGCTCCATCTAGTCAACCTTGGCCTAAAAGAGAATGGAGAACATTTAGTGACCTGATGGCCCACCAGCAGCAGTAACATTGTCAAGAGGCTTGTCATTGGCCACAACATCTGCAGTGGTCTCCATCCCTTGTGCCTGCTCCCCAGGTGGGATGAACCTAGCTGCTGAGTGTTCCCAGCAGAAGACACTGTGGAGCAAGGCTGTGCCAGGCTCAAGAATCTCATATGAAGACCATGGCATCCACAGCTGAGCACCTAGTTCTGGGGCCAGTAACCACTGAGTGCCCTAGCAACCTGCACTGGGCCCACGGACATCAGGAACTGGGGTCTTGCTGAGAGAGTGACCCTTTGAGAGAAGTCTCAGGCTGCACCAGTGATGGGGAAATGGCCAGGTAGTGTAACTGGGAGGGAAGAGGCTTCATGCCTCAGTAATGCTCCTAAGGACCACGATGGAATTTGGACACCGCAGCGGTCCCTGTGGCCATTGAGATAGTGGCAGCCAGATGCAGGCAATCAGGAGTCCACCTTCCTCCCTTCCCACTCCCCTCAGGTTGCATGCCACCCCTCTGCACTCACTTTTTCCTCTCCAGATTGCTCTCAGTGTTCATGAATCACTTAGTTTCATCTGGGTCAACTAGTGGGAACAGAAGGAGGCAGGTGCACCCCTCAAAACAGAGCTCTTCTCCCCTCCTCATTCCTCTGGAAGGCCCAGCTTAATGACAACTCATCCTCTTCTGTTATTTGCATAGTCCTCTTTTGACCCCCTTTCCTTCCTTTCCCCCTTTCTTCTCTCTCTTTCATGTCACTTCCATCCTCGAAGTCAGCTTCTCCCTGTTCTCTTTAGCACTGCTGACAACACTTCTAACACCATTATTTTAGCTGATTCAGACTTTGACACCACAGAAGCCAAGCTGGTAATGTCAATGAGAGGGTCTGCCTGGTCTGAAGGCCGTAGTGGCCCCAGGTGTGGGCCAGGGCTTGCTTGGGCTGCCATGCATTTATGATTTTCTATATTTTTATGTTACCTTATGTTATTTCGAAAAACCAAAAATCTGGACTCTCATATAAAATCTCTAGAAAGTCGAAATGTTGGCAAAATAATTCACATTTTTAACACATGGCACAGGTCAAAAAAACTCCATGGACTCCAACAGGCCACCATTTGCAAGCTCTATCTTAAACACATTGCCGGATAACCCTCCCGATGAAGGGTCTGTGAGCCAGAGGCCTAGGAGAGAGGGCCTTAATCCTGTCAGATCCAATACCCCTCCTGTTTATCACCAATATGTAGTGAAACACCTTTACTAACCTGAAGGAAAATGTATAGACAATGCAGCCTATCTCCTCTCATAATTTTTAAAAATTCAGTACGAAGTCTGATCCAGAGGGAAAAGCAGTTTAGAATGAAATCATATGATGTTGATATGAATATAACTGCACTGCAAGATTTTCTGAATGCCCTCCACAGCATGGTACCAACCCTATAGATTCTTTCTTCTGGAATGAGCAGAGTCTGTCCTTGAAGGACTTCTGACTTCTGCCTAGCCCTTCACCCCTTAGACCAAGGGCTGCTACTTGGCAGTGACCTTCAATTTATCTCTAAACTTGGTGAGAGGCATGAGTAAAGGCACCACTCCGAGAACATCCCAGCCCTGTAAGATTTGTTCCACCAAACATTTCTCTCCATTTCCTGGTCCCCCTCTTGCCTAGGTACCAGATCAATTTTGAGATACAGGTGAATGGCAGAAATGTAGAATCAGCATGTCTCCCTTCTCTTAGAGGCACCAATTTAACATAGAGGCATGAACAAGAGATAAGATTCTGTGAACATCACTAATTGCATTTTAGTATTCAATTTGTTCTTGGAGGATTAAACCCACTCTCAGTATAAATTAATTCTGCATGTTTCTCTACTGCTTATTAGGCCCTTATGTCGCTATGCTTTAGTAAGTTAAAAGGCTGTTTTCATTCCTTTTTTAATCCTCAGCTATTAATTTTATAAAGTGAAGTTTTTAATATAAATTATGGGCTTGAATAACAAAGAGCTGCTAAAATTCTTCTGTTACCTTCACAGTTTATAAATTCTTCTCACCTTCATAAAAATCATAAGTACACATCGTATGTCTGATGAGGGTTGGGAAGTTGGGAATTTCTTTGCTACAGTCGAACAGTTCTTCAGCCAGTTCCTTATCAAGTTCAGCTACTTCGAGTGACAACATTGTCCAAGATGGCCTGCTCAAACTGGGGCTGGAAGAAGGCGTCTACAGCTGTATCTGTTATGACAACAGACCCCGGCACAATCCCTGCAATATGGGAATAAATAAGTGATTACAGAAGAATATCACTTAGCCTTTACTTTTGTGACACATAGTATGTAACCTATTCTGCCAACATTAATTAATGCTGGTTGCTAATGATCCTCCCTGTTTTCATCTTTAAAATTATTTTCTTTTCTAAATGCAATTAAGTGACTTTCAGAACAGGCATTTCCATTTGCTGTCTTTCCAGATTCACATTTACAATGTGATGGGGTTTAGATTTCAAGACAAACATGACTCTTGGACATGCAAATTAGTACCAGGCTTCAGGCTCAAATTTGAATAAATTAGGTCAGGAATGAACTAAATGAGACTGCCAGCAAGTAGCTTTCATAAAATGATGTGACTACTTGATAGTTAATCTTCTCTGCAACTCCTTGATTACTATAATTTCTTGGCATCTTTCTCCTCTTTTCCTTCTGATTCTCATCACATTCGCTCCCTCTCCTCCCTGACTCCATGTAAATTAGGCCACTTGGCTGACCTTCCATTGCTACAATCTGGCTTGCTCAGGGGACTTGGGCTTATTGGAGGAACCATTTTCTGCCAGTCACTGCTCTTCCCGCACTCCTGTCCTCCCTGACACTTTTTTATCACACTGACACCCACTGATCCTTCAGGTAGCAGAAGAGTCACTTCCTTCAACAGGTCTGAATCCATGCAGGAAACCAAAAAATAGATACAAACAACTAAGAGGCAACACAGATAGGTTACACTGAATTTCCCAGGCCCAGATGTGACCAACGTTTGATTCATTCTGGTTTCTATTTAGAGCTGAATAAGGAGACAACTTGAGAGCGCCCTAGACTCTCTCTGTGCTAACACCCATCACACTTTTTACAGCTGCCTGTTTATTTATTTCTCTGAGAGAACATAAACTCTATAAAGGCAAGAATAATATCTGTTCATTGCCGTCCCCCAGGTCTAACACTGAATTTGCCACATTATGGGTACTCAGTAGAAATTTGTTGAATGAGTGAATGCTTCCCTAGAGATGTCATAGAGCATAGGGTCTGCAGACTCTAGTCTACAAACCAAATCCCACCTGTCTTTGTAAATAAAGTTTTGTTGCAACATGATCACACACATTAATTTACATACAGTCCTTCACTGTTTTCAAGCTATTATATGGGGCACGGAAGTTGCAATAGAAACCACTTAGTCTGCAAGTCTAAAATATTTATTACCTAGTCATTTACATGAAAAATTTGCCAATCCCTACTATGAAGTATAGCCTAGTCCTGGGTGATATAAATTCCAATATCCATGAAAGTTGAATTAATTATAGAACACTGTAGCAGACCCAGCTACAAACCCAAGGTGGCCTCTGAAGATGCAGCTTTTGTGGGTCAGATACTTTTTAAATAAGACAAACAAGTGGTTTCTTGATTTGTTTATAATGTCCTAAGAACAAGAAAACAATTGAGAAGGAAATTGAAATGTGTGCACCCACACATGCCATCTCAATACTCAGATGCATTAAAACATTTGTGTCATGGTAAAAGTCTCTCAAAGGCAAAAATACTACTTAAACAAGTACTTTTTCTTTATCAAGGTGTGTTCACTCATTTAAGGAGTGATCATGTCAGCAAAAGAATAAGCTGTACCTCTTTCATCTCCAAATGCAGTGCTGCCTAAAATAAAGCAAACAAATGGATCTCATTTATAAGCTAAGAGTCCTTAATGGAGGATATAATTCTGAAATGAAGGTGTTCACACCAGTGCACTAGTTTAATTTGACAGCATTCATAAACCTTCATTGTGTTTTTGGTAATGTCTTTTGAAAGGACATATCATGCTGCCATGGAACAGAAGACAATGACTATGAGCTGGATGGTCACCAGAGTGCCTTGCCCATGACAGACACTCATTAATATCAAGCGGCAACTGTGACAATCAGAATGCTATGATTTAGACAGATCCTTGTAACCCACAAGAATTATGAGCGACCTCAGTAACAATGTTATGCCAGATGCATTGTTTGCTATTGCTCACTTAGCTGGTAAAACAGGTATATCTTTGAAATTTTTTAAATTGAGTGCACTTATTTCTGTCACTTAGAAAATTTCTGAGCCAGACTCAAAACTTGCTCTCTACCCTCAAAAAATATTACTAGCTATTCTTCTATCCTTTCCTACATGAACATCAAAGACCATTTTGGCAGTGAACAATGGGATATCTCCCTCCAGTTTTCCATAGAGGAAAAAAAAGAAGAAAAATGTAATTAATTTCCTTAAATTCACTCAAGTCCAGTCTCCTGATACTTTTTGTCCCATCTGGGTTTTTGTTGGGATCTGAGTATGCGGGTGTATTTTGAATGAACGGAAGGATGTACATAAAAGTCTCTTAGTTTTAATGGTAAAACTAAATCCATCTCACCTATTCCCCCTGATGTACCAATTCTGATAATGGTAACATCACAGCACTGTGCATGATGCAGTAATTTGATGAGTTCATGAAGCATAATAGAAATGGAGGGGATGCCCATGCCAGGCAGTTAAGAGAAAAGAGGAAGTCGTCATACATCTCACAAATGGATACATGAACAGGACACATTTTCTTCCTTCATTACAAGTTAACAGCCCTCAGATAAATTTACATAATCATTAAGACTTTGCCAACGCTAAAGAAAATGTAAGTCATCTCTAACTGACGCCTACATGACATGCTGATGGATGTGTCCATCTGTGAGGATCAGAGAGAGGCATCTTGTTGCCAGTTAAATTGAGCTCAGTCCTGCTCATCAAGAGTAGAAGAGAGAAATGGCCTGGTATATGGGTGTGTCAGGGCAATGCCATTTCTCATCTCCCCCTGGAGCACTTTTTGATGAGCCTATGTATGAAGCTTATTGCACAATTGACTTAATATAGAAGAAACATAATTTTGGCTCATGACCTTCTCTACCATAGTAAGTGAAATAGTAAATCCATTTCAAGGTTCTTATGTGGCTTTGTTTACTTGGCACAATTCTGTTTGAACTCTGAAGGGTTCTTGTGGAGAAATGTGGATTTGAATCCAACCTAAGAATCTGAAACTTATTCTGAAGAAGTGGGTGAGCTAATGAGCTGTAGATCATTACCATAGCCCTGGTTTTCTTCAGTGTTTAGAATAGTAGAATGAATGTCACTAGAATAAGGGTTAATGTAGTCTAGAGGATTTAGTGGCTCTTGATGGTTATACTGTGTTCTAACAACTCCCCAGAAAGATTTTCCACGTAGAAACTGGAATAGAGTTTATTTTGGTGGCTACTTCATTCCTAACATAACAGCAGAAAGTCAAATGTGTTCCTCTGCATATTCTACTTTGAGGCACAAAGGCTTTGGAAAACCAAGGGAGCCAAGGCTGTGATGTTTTCACCTGACTTCCTTCCTTCTCACCATCACAATATTAAACCATGTAGAATTTGAACCTCTGGGTTCACCAATTTTTTTTACACATCCAAAGTGCCCCAACTTCTAAATGCATCATAAGCCTCCTAGGAGGAATCAGGAATGAAATCTGCACCAAACTGTATATTCAAGACTAACAAGTTGGGGATTTTGTCACTAATGAATAAACTCTCCAAATATCATTTCCTCAAAAATAAATTATTAAGATTAAATTATTGTTTGATCTATTGGTTTCCTTCTAAATCCACCACTTGGTAAGTTTATGATTACCACTTGGACATGTGTTTCTGTTAAGGTTCTCTCTCTCTCTCTCTCTCTCTCTCTCTCACACACACACACACACACTCCTCAGCAGCTACTGGAAAGGAGGAATTTTCAAAGGGGTCCCTATTGAAAATCCCCTACCTGCCTAGTAAGGCTCACTTCTAATTGGCTGACCTTGACATGATACATATTTCAGATCTTTTTCTTTGACAGGAAAGTAGGGTTCATCTATTGCTATTTTCATGTTTTATTCTGAAACTTTACTGCTCATTTTTGGTAGTTCCATTTTTTAATAAACCTTATTTTTTGTCCTTACCCATTTACTGTACCTCCAAAGGACAGTTTGGATCTAAAAGACCAGGAAAATTAGTAAGACAAGATTTGCCAAGATTAGAGGATATTTAACTTTCTTTGAATGCAGATATTCTATGATTGTTTATTGAATGAACAAGTAAATAGGGAATGGATTCTGCCATTTGTGCCTGGACAGGTTTCAGGCACTCTTGCCTAGAGGGGAGATCAACGAGGCTGCACCATTAGCATTAAATACTTTTTCCTTTGTTAGCCCAGACTTCCAGCCATGATCACCCACACTGCACCAATGAGTACTTTGAGTGATCTGAGTGATCAATGGATGTGACTGTCCCCTAGTGCAGACAAACTTCCAACTCAGCTCCTTAGAACTGGCACACTTCTGCAGGACTCTCCCCCTACTCCCTGACCCACCTATCTCTCCTCTTAGGAGGACTTCAGAGTCCAGATATATGATGAACTCAGCTCTTTTAGGACAGACAAGCCAAGAAGGCAGTCTGGGTGCCCATGCACAGCCACCCACCTAAGTATGAGCCACGTAGGGGAAATGATCTGTGTGACCCCTAAAACTGCAAATCATTCCACTTCCGTGTTGTCCTAGGACACTGTATGTGTCCAGATCTCTTAGCGTTCTAAATGAGGGGAGAACAATTCACAGGAGCTTGGTGGAAATGCAACAGCAGCTTTTCAGCAAGTTTATTACAGTGTGAAACAGCCTTGCTTTAGCAATCCTGAAAATTGACCCCTGTGCACTGAAAACTCAACATTCTCAAAGCTGGATAAGGAATAGAGGAGAAAGAAAAACTGCTAGGGAGGGGAGGGTATTAATAAGTTACATAATAGAGGCAGGCAGTGTGTGCTTTGAGGGTCTTTTTCCCCCCTTAACTTGAATAACTAAGTGACACTTAATGCTATGTTCTGCCCTGAGGACTTTTTCCAAGCAGAATGGAATGTCATACCTGGACACTTAGCTGATTGTGCAAGAAGGCAGAGCAGAGGGGAAAGAACTGTGTTCAGAAGGTCTCCACTTTGTTCCCCAGACTGGGAAGACCAACTGTCAGGCAGCCACTGCACACTTACACTGATGGAGAGCACAGGACCGGTTTTGAACATGCAATATCTGTCTGTTCCAGCGCAGAGTCTTTAATGTCTTCTCCATCTCCCTCCAGTCTGAGCTCCTTGTGCATAAACACTGCAAATGCTTTCATTCTGTTGGGGCTGACACTGACGCAGACAAACTGTTCATAAAAATAAATACTGCCACAGTAACTGGGATAAGAACCAAGGGTCAGCTTTCAACTCCAATATTTTAAATTTATTGTTAAGCTAATTTACTTAAAAATGTATGTAGATGTCATGGGTTATGCTTATGAATTAGTTGATTTGCATCATTAATCTGTAAAGAAGGCAGTCAGATGCAGTTTTATGTACCACATGAAAGAAAATCAAAGTAAGTGTTGATATTGTTTAAGGAGGTAGTTCCTGGTGTTTTTGTTTAGAGGAACATCAACACACGTTAGGTTGATATAAACAACCTAGTGATGAGCATTAGCATAATTTATGCTTATTATGTAAGTACAGTCGACATGGAATACAAGTAGTAAAAGAGCAAAAGGAGAACTAGCAGTTTTACATGTGTTTTCTGATTCCACATCCCCATTCATAAGTTTTTATTATAAAATGTACTATGGTAACTTAGAGTTTTAAATGAATCATATCAAGACTTTTCAACTTCTCATTGAGAAGTTATCATGGAACAAGCCTTCTTATTATAAGTTTGAAATCTTATTGCAGTATTTCATCTACCGTAGTGATTTGGTTCTGGTTTTTTTTTTTTTTTTGTTTTTCTCTTTTGACATCTCTGAAATTAGGTCGGTGTTGAAATTAAATGTGTCACATCTAGTAAAATATGCTAACAACATCACCAGTTGCTTGTGCAACAGCCTATTAAGGATACATCAGCCTGAGGGATGGGAGCAGTAGGTGCCAGAGAGGGGAGCAGAGTGGCTTGCTGGTGGTGTGGATGAACAACTAGCTGAGTCAGTGCCAGAGTCAGCAACAGAGAGGACTGACAAAAGCAGACAGAGAGCCAGGAGGAAATAGAGCCCACAGAGGGCATCAGGCACAAAGTGACCCAGGAACCCTGGGAGGGGTGGTGTCAAGAAACTTCAACACAAGAAAGGCAACATGTAAGTTAAGAGCCTGCTCTTCAAGGTTAGGTAAACCCAGCTTTGAACCACAGTCCATCACTGATTAAATAACTTGGTCAATGTCACCAATGTATTCTCTATGTGCTTTAGGACATTATCTCCAAAATAGGAAAACAGTACCTCTCAGAGGATCTGTCAGGATAAAATGGGATTGCATATGGCAAGGGACACTGCACAAATCTGGGCGCCATCTCAGTGTTCCACAAATGCTTACTATCATTTCCCATAAATGTAACAATTTCCTCGTCCTCCTTTTGAGCTTTCTCATTCTTCCTATATTGCAGAGTTTAATACAAATGAAGCTGCTTCAGGTTCTCTAGTAAAGAAAAAGCAGTTGGTGATGTCTGACTGATGTGGGCAGCATTGGGCAGAGGATCAGAAGAAGGGCTCAGGAGATTTGTTGCAGGGATAAAGAAGATCTGTCTAAGGAAATGCCTTACTGAGGTTGTGCAGTGGGCACCCCCTTTAGAAACAATTATCTTTAACTGTTGGGTGGTCTGATTACATGATGCAGTCTGTTTGCATTTAGCAAGAATTTCTGTGCCCACATACACTCATTTTCAATTATGGGATGTAATTATCCTTTTATTTAAGCCCTCTCCTTTTTGTCTACACTTATTATTGTCTTTTCTGTGGCTTCTTAGTAGTTTTTCAGATGGGGCCTTTAGTAGTAATGAACTTCAATGGAAGTCAGCCATCAAGACTGTGTAGCAAATAGGATAAAACCACTGTTTAAGTTGGATTTTCCAATTATTATTGATCATTCATGGATTTTGTCCTCTGTTGGCATGGGTAGTTAAGACTTGGCTCAAGATCTAAGTATAAGAAGACCTATTTAAAAATATTAAAAAAAGAAGAAAATACAGTAGTTTGAAAATAACTTCATTGTGTGGTGCCAGTGAATGTAAATTACAGCTATTCAGATTGACCATAAAACTGGAACAGATGTTAAAATAGCTTGTGGTTTGAGCTCCTCTTTGAACTGTAGATATTGCTGTAATCAACAGGAATTTCTGAATATTTCTGGAGACATAAAGATGATATGCATAGACAGAAGCAGCTTAGTTCTTTAAGCCTTATTCCTAAATCAGACTTACTAAACATCACCTCTAGACGCAATTTTCAGACTGTCTGCTTTAATGAGAAATAAAATATGGCTGAAGACCACCAACAAACATTGACCTCCAGTGATTTATGTTCCAAACAAAATGATTTTGTCCTAGTTTTATCAAAGAAGACAGAAATGCGTTGCCAGTCAGAGGCATTACAAAAATGTTTTTTGCCTAATGATTGCCAGAACAAACTCACTTTTAAATACCCCAGTATCTTAATTTTGTCATGTTGTATGAATCTAGTACATAATGCGGTTTATGTATCCTGTATGTTAATAAAGGAATATACACACCTTCAAAATGCATATTTCACAGTCTTATAAAATGAAGATGTCCCACATTACTTGAAATTTCTAGAGATACAGTGGAAGGTGCCAATTAGTGGTTTTATAAAAGACATTGGTAGAAGACATTGTAAAATATATATAGGGATGTTGAGTTTGAAAAATAACTTCTAAGAGTTCCCTATCATATTTTTCAATTGTTTGATTCTTTCCAGTGAGTACGGCAGAAACTAACAAGCTATTGCCAAAACTATTTTCCCTTCTTTCTGGCCACATATTTGATTTTGACTTCTTAGGTTCTTTTCCAGTTAGGAGAGGCCTGAATTCCATGTACTAGAATATGAGCAGAAGGGATAGGTGCCACTTCCAGCCCCAGTCCTTAGAAATCCTACAGGTGATTCCACATATCTGCTCCTGCCATCTGCCTGATGTGAGTTGACACCCAGGGAGGCTGCAAGCCACCCCTTGAAGATGACAGAGCAACAGATGAAAGGAGTATGGGTCCCAGAATCACTAGTTTGAGGAAGGCCTTCCAAGAACCAGAAACACCTTAACATGGGTGAGAAGTAACTTAATTGTACCAGGTGAGATTGTGGAGTATCAGATTGCTAAACCTTTAAAAATGTAGTGAGGCTGGGTGTGGTGGTGCACACCTATAATCCCAGTGGCTCGCGAGTTCAAAGCCAGCCTCAGCAAAAGCGAGGCACTAAGCAACTCAGTGAGACCCTGTCTCTAAATAAAAAAATACAAAATAGGACTGGGGGTGTGGCTCAGTGGTTGAATACCCCTGGGTTCAATCCCCCGATCCAAAAAAAAACAAAGAAAAAAAATGTCGTAAGGATAGGAAAGAAGTAGGTAGGGTGATTGTCAGAGTCTTTCAGGTTTAAACGTTATACACCCAGAGTTATCCTTTCCTTTGAAGACAATGTTATTAATAATGATTATCATCTTTGTGAGAATGAGGCTGAGTTTCCAGGTATTGATGGATTATTCTCAGCCAGGATTGCTTTCCTGGGACCTAAGAGAGTAAAAAAATTGAACTCAGAATGTTCTCATTTAAAGATAAGGATGTAGCTGGGAGAAAGGAAGTTCCTAAGAAAAGCATCTGTGAAAATGAGTCAGACTTTACCTGCTGCTTCTCAAAATTCTGATTTCAGTTAAACAGTCATTTTTGATCATTGGAACTGTTACCTGCTCCTCAATCTCCCCAAAACACACATGCATAAACACGCATGCACGCACACACAAGCATGCCTCCTACCTACTAAAATGGCCCAATGGATAAAGTTGTGCTCTCAAAGGACAAACCAGTTTCTGAATAGAGTATGTCTTTCATCCAAAAGAGCATCTACCGAAGGTTCCTCAATTGGGTGGATGGGGAGATGTAAGATTGAATAGCAGTTCTGACAGTGGGAGAATAACCAGTTGGTTAGTGAACTGGAGAAGTGAAGGACCATTGCCTGGGATCATGACAGAGATGAAATTTCATTTGCCTGTGTGCACACATGCGTGTGAGTGTGTTTGTCTCCTTGTTTTCATGTCTAAAATAAGACTGTCTGCTCCACTGATTTTCTAGGAACTAACAGAATAGTGCTTTAAAAATATATGGGAAGAACCATTCCTTACTTATGAGAAAATCTAAGGTCTAATCCAGCTCTTTCACAAACCAGTTGTGCTATTACAGACAGAAAAATTTGTATTATATATGCATGTATACACTACATGTATGTTTGGTCCCCAGTTTCATCATTTGGAAGGTGGAGACTATAATTACCTTGGTTGCTGTGAGCTGGATGGCATACCATTTGTATATCTGGGCAGAGTTGGATATACAGAAGGCACTCCACAAGCAATAGGGCAGACAGAATCTGTGCTTGTGGATATATAGTTCTGTCTCAAAAACATACCCAAAGTCTCCTGAATTTATTAAACAGATGTGTGCCTTAGTTTATTAATTATTATGAGGCTTCTATTCATCAGTCATCCCCAGATAAGCATCCTGGGACAGTGATTGTGAAGCATAAACTTTAAACCTACCATTTGAATTCAGGTAAAAATCCAGTGATGGAGTACCAAGGACGGGCTTGATCAATGACTCTTAAAGTATAAACATCAGAAACAGCCATAGGGAGAGAGCATACATGGAAAAGATGAAGCAGAAGATGGACAGAGACCACACAAATGCTAGGAACAGCAGTATAGAGGAGAATTGGGAAAAAGGGTGGGTCAGGACCCTGCCAATAATCCACCCACATGCTCACACCTTGCTTCCTAGCAGAGACAGAGGAAGGAGGCCACCTAGCACATAAATAATAAGCAGAGCAGATTTGTACTTTCCCTTCCTTTCTTCTTTTCTTCCTTCCTTCACTCTTCTTCCTTCCCTTCTTCCTTCTTTTATTCTGCTACCTAACCTCCTCCTCTTACTCCCCTTTCTTCACCTTCCTCCTGATACAATGAATGGACTACTCTGACATACTGTAACTTTAAGAAGTCCACTGGTGTGAGGAGCAAGAACCCAAAAAACAGGACTTGGAAGAAGCTGGTCCATAGTCTACTTTAACTTCCTTTGACCCCTCTGAACTCAACTTCTTTGGTTTTATAAAGCTAGTTAGTAAAACCTGCAAAACCTATCTCAAAGAGCTAATGTAAAGATTTAGTGAGACAGTGGATGTGAAAATTCTTATTTTTATTGCTATAATTTCTAAAACAGTGAAAAACAAGTCAGATGACAACTATAAAATTCTCCACTGAAAGACCATTAAAAGTTCTTTGAAAGCTCATTCCCTTTGACCATTTCTGTGACTCATTCTGAACAGTCCTAAGTGTGAAAAAATTCTTAGGAACAAAAATATCCATTTAGATCCTGTTTATAATGGAAAAGAACAAAGAATTTGGTAATAAGTTATGTAATTTGTGGTACAGTCACTTCACCTCCATGAGCAATGTGTTTCAAAGAAAATGTAATAAGGGAAAATATTAATAACAAAATTAAATGAAAAATACAGGATGCAAGGTTATGACATTACAACTATTTTAAAATATACTCATTAAAAAGGATTGGAAGAAAAGAAAATTGGTTGATGGTGTCTATGTTGAGGTGTCTATGTTGAGGTTGAGATCATTTTTTAAAAATCATTATTATTTTTTATATTTTCTAATTTAAAATAATGAACATGAATTGCTTTTATAATTAAAATATACATAAGGTAAAACAAATTCTTCAGAAATATAATTTTCTGGCAGTACTACATGAAAAATTTTATTATGAAATAATAAAAATCTTAATAATATAAAGTATTGAGTAATGGCTATTTTCATGAAGTAGAGTAATACAGTACTGTTAGTTTTTTTTAGTTCCTTTTCAATTTAATAAAATAAGAATTAGTGAGGTTCACCAATAAATGTAGACATTAAGTAGTGAACTGAATCTTTTAAAACATAATGAATTCTAAACACCCAACAATATTATCAATAAAATTGTATTTATCTCCAGAGACCAGGGCAGCCAAACATGTTTCCATTAGATTGGGTTTGGAAACTTTTATGCCTTATTGGGGTGGAAATTATTATTCATGATGTTCACATTCTAAACTGTTTCAGAGAAACAACTTTGGTTCCTTTTGGGACCTCTGACATTTGTCTAACCAAGGGGCGGGGGAGGTAAAGTTCATTTTGGTAAAGCAACAAAAATTATTAGAGGAAAATCAATCATTTTTTCTGGAGTTAGAAATATGTTTACCTTTATATCCCCAAACATTGCTGGTAGATTGTGTGTTTTTGTTCCTAAATCCAGGTGATAGAGAATGTCTTCATCCATAGAATCCAGGTAAGGATTCTTAACATGAACAAATCTTTTTCTGAAAGAAAAAAAAAAGAAGCACATATATACAAAGAGGATGTAAAAGGATTTGGCAAGAAAGCACACAAAAAAGGAAGGATCCCAGACTATACCTATGATTGCTATTAGCCCAAATGCTTGACAGAGACCTCCTTTTATAATAAAATGTGGTATGATAATGGTAATAAAAATGGCTAGTATTTGCCTTACATTTACTATGTACCAGGCATAGAACTAAGTACTAAAATTGTACAATGGCATGAAGATCACCTATAATAGATGAGTTATCTCATTTAATCCCATAACTACTCTGTAGGTGAGTGAATTAGTAATTGGATTTACAAATGAAGAAGCCCAGACTTATAGAAGATGAGATATTTGTGGAAGTTGACTCTGCTCCATTTACTCTGGCCCTCTGGGTCTCCTTTCTTTCTTCGGGGCGGGGACGCTATGTCATAAACGCTATTAAACTGTTGGAGACAAATTGCCTGAGTCCCAGTACCAGCTCAACCTTGAGCATGCTAATCATGTAAACTTGAGTAAGTTATCTTTGTTCTTTCATTTCCTCATCTGTGAAATGGGTAGTGAAAACTACTGCTTTGTAAGCTTAATATGAGCCCCAAATTAAATATTCGTAATAGCTGTTTGGCATGAACATAGCTGTCAGTGTTACGCTTCTTACCTTGAGAACCTAAAAGGTAACAGTTTTAGTGAGAATGATCAGAAAAATGTGGCAAAGAATGCTATGTGTTTGTCAAATTCCAATTCTTTTTCCTTCTGGACACATTGTTAGACTATATTCGGTTTCCTTTTCAGTAAGATAAGGTCATTAGACTGTTCTGGTTAAGGGAATGTGTGTGGATGGGGCTTCCCTACTTCCAGGCCTGCCTCTGGTGGAAGTCCTGAGTCTCTCAGTGGCCATGTGGTCTCTTTACTCCATCAACCTGTTTTGTTTTCATTTAATTTATTTATTGGTGCTGGGGATTGAACCCAGAGCCTTGGGCATGCCAGGCAAGGTCCCTACCACTGAGCTACATCCCAGCTGCTACTCCATCAACCTGTTTTGGATTAAGTAAGAAGCTACTGATCTCCAAGCAGCATTAACCTGCCTGACCCATGACCGGTTATTAATTTGGGTCAATGTATTTTGCCCATTAGACAATTTAAATGAAAAACAAATGTAGCAGGATGATGGTTGGAAGCAGAGATGAATAGGCTCCTAGAGAGAGTGAATATGGATGTAATGGACAAAGAAAGAATGCCTGGGCTCTGGAGAAACAGGACTGAGAAAGGAATGTTCAAGATAACACAAGAAGTGTGGCTAAAGAGCTTGAAGAAATAGGAGTGAAAAAGTCAAATACTGAGTTTGAATAAACACTTGAAACCAAAAGAATATAAAACTATTATGATAAGGTAAAGAAACTTAAAAACAAGGTAAGATAAGAAGAAGAAGAATATTTCAGTGTAGAAATTTGACTTGTCCAGTAGCATTTTCCCAAAAGACACCAAAACAGAGTATGAGAGAGGATACAAAAGAGCCATTGGGAAGGCAAGCTTGCCAAAATAGAAGGACCATTGCTGGAGGGCCTGGTGCCTGTCAATCATTCCACTACTGGGCGTGGCTCAGTGGCTGCTTATTCATTCCCACCACTCCTGGGTGTGACACCCTAGCTTCAGCCTGGCCCACAACATCCTTCCTAGCAATGCTGTGGCTGCCAGTCCCCTGCTCCTTCCCTGTGCTTGAGTACCCAGTTCCACATGGGCCAGCAACCTATGCTCCCACAGGCATCTTTCCATCTTCCCTGATGAGGGGACGATCCTCCCTGCTGTATCTCTAACCTCAGCACACTTTGCCTCTTTCTCAACTTTCGATGGATTTTGCATATGTCTGGGTCTGAGTACCCAGGTGTGGAATCTATGAATCCTGTAGCCTGTTTCAGCTCCATAGACCAGTACTTCTTAAAGTTCAGCATGCCTAAAAATCACCTTTCAGAAATCCATTGCAGTATATTTGAGATATATGTGTCATTTCCAACAAGCTCCTCATTGGCACTTGTGTTCCTGATCTGCAGGACCACCCTGAGTATCACTGTCATTGAGGACCCCATTCACCATGCTGAGGACATCCCCACCTTTCCACCCAAGGCCACTTCCCAAGATAGAAGTCCTTCCCCATCACACCAATCCTTCCTCTCTTGTGTGGTAAAAACCATAGAATGCCAGACAGTAGCTGCTGCTATGGGAAGGACCTTAATTCAATCTAATTCATACTTACAAAGCACATTCTCTAGTCTTTAGTTATTTTGGTAATAATTATATGCCACTCTAATTATTCATGATAACAAATTATCTACCCCATATCAAGACATCTTTGCCAAGAATCAACTGAGCCATCTTTGGTTTTCCCTCCCATTTCTCTTCAAATACTTTAAAACACCTTAACAAGTCTCACAACTTTACATATCTCCAGTGACTCTTACCCTGATTGTGCATTAAAACCACCAAGGAGATTTTTTAAAATCACTATTCACAAGGCTCAAATTAATTTAGATTGTCTAAAGATATTTTTAAGTCTTGCCAGATGATGCGATGTAGCCAAAGTTAAGACTCATCCTGTTAAGTCTTTGTTCCTGAAACATCCTATTCCCTTCCCTTCCATTTTTTCACTTATCAAAAGACTAATCATTCTTCAAGCTCCAATTGAAATATCATTTCTTCCATGAAGGCTTTTCCAAGTATCTTCCCTTACCAATCAACAGTATTTTATTCCCTTACTATGCTGCTAAAGCTTTTGTTTATTCTAATGCTGTTAGATAGCATTTCACATTGTAATATAGTTAATTTTTTGACTCCCCAGATTGTAAATTCCTTGATACAAGCAGTCTTATATATCTTTTTTTATTCCCCAAATCTTAACAAATCCTATTTGTTATTTAAATTTAACTGTTCAGGAAGTAGAACCAAATACTATTAATTTTCTCCTCAAAAACAAGTAACAGGGCTGAGGTTGTGGCTCAGTGGTAGAGCGCTTGCCTAGCATGCGTGAGGCACTGGGTTCAATTCTCAGCACCACAAAAAAGTAAATGAATAAAATAAAGGTCTCTCAACATCTAAAAAATATTTAAAAAAAGAAGTAATAGATTCCTAATTAGTTAGTGGGTCATTCCTTGTTTGAAAATGAAGTACTCCAAGATATTGCTATACTTGACTACTTCAGGACAAGCCTCTTATCTCAAAGCAGGTCACCTTTCTTCTCTTGTGAGAGGCAAGAGCAGCAGGAGTAGCCTGACCTGAGGAGCTTATGAGAAATGCAAAAGCTCAGATTCCACCCTAGACCTTCCCAATCAAAATCTGCATTTTAACAACTCTAGTAATTCACAGGCACAGGAAAGCTTGAGAAACTCTGCCATCCACTTTCTCTTCCAAATTCCACTACACTTTCTATTTCACTCCACCAAAACTATTTTCATGATCTGAAGATTTTCTTTTGGATTACCGAATGAATCTACAAATCACTAGTCGCATTCATCTACCCTAGTGCTTCTAAATTTTAGCTACTTTTCAGAATCACCAGGGTTGACTTCAAAGAATACTGACCTCTGAACCCCATCTTTAGAACTTTTGAGTCAGTTGGTCAAGGAGACCTGGGCTTCTGTGTTTTAAAAGATCTGTGACCTACTCCATATTTCCTGTCTTCAAGAAGAAATTCTCAAATCAGCAGAGTTATTAATCATATTCTCTTATAATAATTATAATGATCTTGTTCATTCACTTAGATATTCTTTCAATTTCTTCGATGATTGGTCCCAACATCTAATTCTAAGGAAAGAACCAAATGAAGGAAATAGAGAGGGGAGGCAGCTCAACAGTAACATAGGTTTATTTGGGAAAAATCCATGGAGAGGGGTCCAGTGGAGACTGAGACCCTCTTCCATTTATAACCTGGTGTAGACAGAATGAGGAATGAGGGTTTGGGGTTCAGGTCAGGCGGAGTCAAGGAACACTTGTTCCAAGATGGAGGATGTGTTTCAAAATGATGTTGCCTATGTCAAGTTCTTCCTAACACTAATGACTCCTCAATCAAAAAATTTGGTGGCAGGAGAGGCAGGGATGGTCGAGTCCTATGAAAGATTTTTTGGTCCCATTTGCTCATGGAAAAGCACTTCTAAAATGATCATTCACTCTATCAGCAACCAAAGGAAAGACTTGTTGGCTATATGGTGTCTTGATTACAGGTGAATTTTAGGACTGTTTGTTATATTTCAGTGAAAAATGACATTGAAATTTTGATAGGAATTGTATTGAATCTGTAGCTTGCTTTGAGTAATAAGGACATTTCAACAATATTAATTCTTCCAAACCACAAACATGGGCTATATCCTCATGTGTTTGTGTCTTCTTCAATTTCTTTCTTTGAGATTGTTTTCAGTGTACAGATCTTTCACATCCTTGGTTAAATTTATTCCTAAGTAGTTTATTCTTTTTGATACTATCATAATAGGATCATTTTCTGTATTTGGTTTTCAGATGGCTCTTTAGTATACAGAAGCACTAGTGGTTTCGTTAGGTAGCCAGTCAGCCATGAATGGGTGATCAGGGAAAGGACAATGGAGGGTGATTGAAAACCACAAGGAGCCTATCTGACAGATAAGCACCTGGAAGATGGAGGTTTGGTGTATTAAAACCTCCCCAGCCATAATCACATCCTCCTGAGAAAAATCACTGTTTCAAGATCATGTCACACTCTACCAGGTGGCCTGGACAACTTTCCATCACCCTGGTCACTGAAACATCAAGACTCTCACAAGAAAGCTTGCTGAGAGGTATTCAAACAGGTTAGCAGAATATTGAGGCAAAAACAGACGGACTCAACTTCCCTAAAATTTCCAACTCTGAGCACCACAACGTCCTCTCTTGGAAGTGATCCACATAGTTTCTGTCCTGTCAGCTAAAAGTCAAAAGGTGGACCTGGGAAAGACTCTGGAAACTTCTCTGGGACCTCCAATAAAACTGGATAGCAAGAAAGTCTTGGTCTTCCTCTCCTCTCTGAGAGGAGCCACTCTCCCTCTTTACAGTGTCTCCTTTCCCCCTTTCCTATCCCTTCCAATAAACTCATGCCTGTTACTCTAAACAATACACCTAAAATCTTTCTGGCCTGATCTCAAGAATCAAGGTTTGAAGAGGGGTCTCCATTCTGCCTCAGCTTCATGGCAAGCGTTTACCATACTGTAATGCTTGTGTTTTGATTTTGTAACCTACAACTTCACTAAATTGCTTATCAGTTCTTGGTCTCGGCAATAATTTTTTTAAGTAGGACTTAAAAAAGGAGCAGGCAATGAGGTAAAAAATAGATGAATGAAACTATATCAACTAAAAATCTCCTGCATAGCAAAGGAAACAATTGCCTGAGAGACGATCCATGTGTTGGGAAGAAATTTGATAACTCTATATCTAATAAGTATTTAACATCCAAAAATGTATAAGGAACTCAACTCAATATTAATAAAACAAGTCACCTAATTGAAAAATGGACAAATGTTCTGAACAGACATTTCCCAGAGGTACAAATGGCCAAAACTACCTTAAAAAATTGTCAACACCACTAATCATCAGGGAAATAGAAAGTCAAGTAACAGCAAGATAGTACTTCACACCTGTTAGAATTCTGACTATCCTCAAAAAGAGCAATGATAACAAGTGTTGGAAAGGATGTGGAGAAAAGGGAACCCTCATACACTGTTGGTGGGAATGTAAATTAGTGTAGTCACTGTGGAAAACAGTATGGGGGAGGGAGCTCCTCAAAAAACTAGAAATAGAACTATTACATGATCCAGCAATCACATCACGCAGTGAATGTCCAAAGGAAATGAAATTAATATGTCAAAGAGATATCTGTACTCTCACGTTCATTTCAGCATTATTCACAACCACCAAATTATAGAATCTTCCTAAGTGTTCTTCAGTGGATGCATCATGGAAAAGAAAATACGATATATACACACACATCACAAAGACTAGTCAGCCTTTAAGAAGGAGGGAATTTTGTCATTTGTGACAACATGAATGGAAATCGAGGGCAGACATAGGAAAATGAATACTATATGATCTCTCTTATATGTGGAATCTAAAAACAGTGAGCTCATAGAAATAGAGACGAAAATGATGGTTACCAGAGACTGAAGAGTAGGCAGAGGGTTGGGAAAAGGAAAGATATTGATTGGTCCATGGGAACAAAGTCTTGGATTTGAGTAATAAGTTTTAGTGATCTACTGCACTGCATGGTAACCAGAGTTCATGACAATGTATATATTAAAATTGCTTTAAAAATAAACCTTAAAACATGGAAAGACTTCCTATGTTTCTGGATAGGTAGAATTAATATTGTCAAAATGGCCATACTACCAAAAGTGTTATACATATTTAATGCAATTCCTATTAAAATCCCAATGACATTCTTCATAACTGGTAAAAACAATCATGAAATTCATTTGGAAAAATAAGAGACCCAGAATAGTCAAAGCAATCCTTGGCAAGAAGAATGAAGCAGGAGGCATCACAACACCAGACCTTAAACCTTAAGCTATAGTAACAAAAACAGCATGGTATTGGCACCAAACAGACAGGTAGACCAGTGGTACAGAATAGAAGACACAGAAATGAACCCACATAAATACAGTTATATCATCTTAGACAAAGGCACCAAAAACATTCACTGGAGAAAAGAGCCTATTCAACAAATGGTGCTAGGAAAATTGGAAAGCCACATGTAACAAAATGAAATTAAACCCCTATCTCTCACCCTGCATGAAACTCAACTCAAAGTGGATCAAAGACTTAGACACTAGAACAGAGATCTTGCTCCTAATAGAAGAAAAAGTAGGCCCGTATCTTCACTATGTCAGCCTAGGATCTGACTTCCATAACAAGACTCCTAAAGGGCAAGAAGTTAAGTCAAGAATCAATAAATGGGATGGATTCAAACTTAAATCCAGCAAACTTAAATCTCAGCAAACAAACAATAACATGAAGAGAGAGCCTACAGAATGGGAGAAAATCTTTACCACACACACCTCAGATAGAGCATTAATTCTCCAGCATATATAAATAACTCAAAAAACTTAACACCAAAAAAACAAATAACCCAATCAATAAATAGGTTAAAGAACTGACACTTCACAGAAGAATAAATACAAGCCAGTTAACAAATATATGAAAAAAGTTTAACATCTTTTGCAATTAGAGAAATCCAAATCAAAATGACTTTAAGATCTCATCTCACTCCAGTAAGAATGGCAATTATCAAGAATACAAGCAACAACAAATGTTGGTGAGGATGTGGGGAAAAAGGTACACTCATATATTGCTGGTGGGACTGAAAATTGGTGCAACCATTATGGAAAGCAGTATGGAGATTCCTCAGAAAACTTGGAATGGAACCACCATTTGACCCAGCTATCCCACTCCTCAGTTTATACTCAAAGGACTCCAAATCAGCATATTACAGTGATGCGGCCACATCAATATTTATAGACACTCAACTCAACTGTTTATAGCAGTTTAACTTAAAATAGCTAAACTATGGAACCAACCTAGGTATCCTTCAACAGATGAGTGGATAAAGAAAATGTGGTATATATACACAATGGAATATTACTCAGCCTTAAAGAAGAATGAAATTATGGCATTTGCTGATTAATGGAAGCAAAAGAAGCCAATTCCAAAAAAACAAAGACTGATATTTTCTCTGATATGCAGATGCTAATTCACAATAAAGGCGGGGGGTAGGACTAGGGAAGGGTAGAATTACTTAAGATTAGGTAGAGGGGAGTGAAGGGAGGGGAGCGGGTATGGAGGTAGGAAGGATAGCAGAATTAATCAGACATTATTACCACATGTACATGTATAGCTATATGACCGGTGGGATTCTACATCATGTGCAACCAGAAGAATGAGAAATTATACTCCATCTATGTATGAAGTATCAAAGTGCATTCTACTGTCATATATAACTAATTAGAAAAAATAAAAAATAGAATTTTAGCATTCTCACTGCAAAAAAAAATTATAAGTTGGTAAAGTGATAAATGTGTAACTAGCTTGATGGATGTGTTAACTAGCTTGATTGAGTTTTTCTACAATATATATGTAGATCAAAACTTCACAGACCTGGGGTTGTGGCTCAGTGGTAGAGTGCTTGCCCAGCATGTGTGAGGTGCTGAGTTTGATCCTCAGCACCACATAAATAAAATTTAGGCATTGTGTCCATCTACAACTAAAAAAATTTTTTTGAAACATCACATTGAACCCCATAAATGTATACAATTATTATTTGTTAATTAAAAACAAACTTAAAAGCATTTTAAAAGAAAGGCTTGTTTGGGATTTCATGTCAAAAGCAACCCAATATGAATCTGGCTCTTGCACTACTTTAATATATATAATTGTTACCAAGTACACTTGTATGTACTATTTCCTCTTCAATTTTTTTTCTTCTTCTTTTTCTTTTTTTTTCTTTTTTTTTTTTCTTTGGTGAACAATATTTAATACTTGACCATTCTTTTTTGATGTCATGGTCACACATGAAATTAGAAAACCATGACAAGTGCACAGTATGGTCAAGTATTAAATATTGTTCACCAAAGAAAAATACTAAGAAGGAAGAAATTTTCCTTTTTCTGTTACCCTTGTCTTCACAATTTTTCCTTTTCTCTCTCTCCCTGGCTTCCCTGGGGAAATGAAGATGGCAGGAGTTGCAGTTTGGGCTGGGTAGGGAGAGCATTTTCTGAAATGCTGACAGGGTGGCAAGACATTGCACACAACTCTCAGCAAATCAGGGGGAACTTGCAAAAATTCCTTAAGCCTCATGAAGATGAATGCTCTATTATGTTCTGTTAACCTGGGGCAGAAATTGGAGCTAAATTTGCAGGCAGCTTTGGCAGATTTATGTCTACCCTTGAGATGAATAACATCTATGGTATTTTAGAGGTGAATTCTATGTAAAGTCCATCACAAAGCACATGAAATCACTTCATAATGTGCTGCCACACAGTTAAATCACCCTTAGGCACTGGGAAGCCCCTTTAATTATTTCTCAGATACAGCCCATGGTCCTGGAATTAAAGGCTGAACTCCACAGTGAATTCTAGGCAGAACTTTGAACTTTTCCACTCCTGAATATTTTTTGGAACTTCTTTCGCCCCACTTTCTCTTTCTTTCCCCCTGCCCTCTCTCTCTGTCTTTCTCTCAATGTATACCTAGTTTATTCTGATATTCAGAAAGATATGGCTTTTGCATGGATAAGAGAAACATTAGAATGAAAATTTCAAATAAAAGAGAAGACATAATGATTTAGAATTATATTCTAATATCCAATATGAGCTGGGCCCTGAGGCATAAGCCAGTAATCCCAGCAAGCCAGAAGGCTGAGACAGGATGATCAGCAACCTGCCTCAAAAAATAGAGAGGGCTGGGGCTGCAGCTCGGTGGTAAGGCACCCCTGGGTTCAGTCCCAGTACCATCAATCCATTGATCCTATGTGAGCATATATGGACACCCCAAATCTTGGCAACAGGAGGAAGTGTCTACTCTTCCCACCACTGTGACTGCAGAGGTTATAGCGTCTGTCCATGGGGTAGAAGGGAGAAGGTTATTACAAAAATTTAATTTGCAGTTCTTGCTTTCCCTCCAAAATGCTTCCTTTAAGTTTCTTTGTGAGTCTTAGAAACATAACTGCGGTATCCTATCCCCAAGTCAAAGCCACTGCCTGGTTTCAAGACCAAGATGCTTCACTGGAGAGTTTTTGAGAGTAGTGACTGCCTATGACAGCAGGTACTTTTGTTTTCCATTTAGAACCTGCATTTCTCTATTCATCTAGACCTAAATTTCCCAAGGCAACTTTTGGGGTTCTGTTGTTTTGTACCCTCCTCCTAGCATTTCTCACTGTTGCCCCACTTCTTAATGAACCAATGCTCCCACCTCCCAACCAAGAACTAAGGAATGAAAATGCTATTGGGAGGAACATTCACATTGTTTTTATTTATATTTATATTATGAGCTGTATTCCAACTACATATTGCCTAAACTTAAGAAATGTGCATAACTATAGAGGTCATCAACTGAGCATTTAATATAAAATAGAAGGAATATCCCTCTGATCAAAATAAGTAAAAAAATAGAAATTACTTACCCATTATATGTATTCCTATCAGGTCTCATGGATCTATTGGAAGCAGGTAAAATGGAAGCCTTACTTTGTATTATATGGCTATCAGGAAAGAAGGAATAAGATTTGCTATTAAATTATAGATCTAATCATAATTGTTCAGCTCCAAGTAAGGACAACATCTTTCCTTAAAACTTATGTTTCTTCTGAAATTGTTGATGGAATTCTTCTTCAGAATTTTAAATTCTCTGGCCAAAATCAAAAATACCCTCCCTGAAGTGGCCTTTTATACAATAGTCCAGATCTTAGACCATCACTTTCCCAAGAAGATAGGCTCCCTTTGAAGGTGTGGCATCTGGTTAGTTTGTTAACTATTGACCATTGCATCTGACCTTGGTCTCAACATGGATCTGGGTCTGGAGTAGTACATGGAATTATTTACTTTGAGATAACTGTATATAGATACAAGTCCTCTTTCAGTCTTCCTGAAAACCCTGCCAGATTATCTAAAAAAAAGTGTCCAGTACATGTGAGAACTTTCAGTTTTCAAACATTTCATCTTTCCATCCCCATCCTACCCCTTGCCAATGTGTTTTCATTCACACTTTCATCACAAGTTAAGGAAAGCATCCAAAGCCAGGACCTCAGAATCTCCCTTTATGTGAACTTTGCCCATTCAAGTTCACACAGAAGTTCTGATAACTAAACAAAACTTGTTTCACAGTTCCTCCTCATTTAGTTAAATCCTAGGTCACCTCTCAAATCCACTAAACCATCTCTCTGTCAATTCAGGCAAATAACAAATTATAGCCTGATATCTTCAGAAAAGAAAGTCTCTGTTAGAAACCTGTGCATTCACTACCTCTGCAGATGGTTCTCACTTTTCCTTGGGGTGAGGGAATCCAGAAGGCTGGAGAAGAACTTCGTCCTGATGTTTTTTTCCTCCTGGCTCCCATGGCTGTCAGCCCACGTTCTATGCTGGTGAGAGTTTCAAGAACACTGGCCTCATGGCTTTCAAACAAATCAAAACCTAAAATGTTTATAAATGTCAAATAGAAGTAAGTATGAGGAATTTCTGGATTTCTCTTGAAGAATGCCAGTAGCAACCAGGAGCTAAATTCTTGTACTTTAACTGGGGTCTCCAGTCATACATTGCTCCACATCCTGGTGACAGTCCTTCTTAGCAAACTCCTCCAGTTCCATGGTGACCTATTTCAGTCCATCTTGGTTAGGCAACAAAGTTTTCAGAATGGGAAGGAAAGAGAATAGGGAAGTCTATGCTGGGGAATAATGAGCGTAGCCTAAATCTTGCCACTGTCACTACCAAACAGACATTTTTAACTTTGCCCTGAACATCCAAAAATCCCTAAGGAAACCTATCTTGGACAAGATAACAACTTAAGGAAAAAAAGCCTGAATGTGTGTCTTGCCTTTGTGGCCCGGACAGTGGTTCTTGTTTGTCATTTATAATAATACACGTCTCTGACCTCAGGATCATCTCAAGCTGGTCTACCTACTGCTCTTTTCCAACAATCACTGGCAATTTTGAGTCTTGTGCTCACTGGCTACCATGGGGACCCCTACATTTTTATTTTTCTTTCGTTCTTTCTTTCTTCTTTCTTTCTTTCTTTCTTTCTTTCTTTCTTTCTTTCTTTCTTTCCTTTCTTTCTTTCTTTATTTTTATTTGCTTATTGATTTATTGAGCACAAATGGAATACAGCTATTGTTTCTCTGGTTGTTACATTTTTCTTTGTATTCCATGCCACATCTCTCCATTTATTTTTAGGGCAATGAGGAGGACCACCAAATTCCAATCTGGCATTTTACCTCTGTCTCTGACAGGTGAAAATGTTAGATAATTAGGTAAGTGTTAAGTAATTAATTACCCCAGTGAATTAATTAGACTAATTAACACATTTGTTCCAGTGCAGAGTCTATCAGCTAATAACCTTGGTCAGGGACAGTGCCAGGTAGTGCTGGCTAAGATGTGTGGACTGTCCTGGACCTGAAAGTGGTCATCATTTGAAAGAAGTTCAGAACAGTCTTGTAGAGTCGATGAAAGCAGATTTTCATAGTAGTCTTCAGAGCAGTCTGAAAGTATTCTCTTTCACCTCCCCTTTTTCCTTTTTGTTTTTTAGAGAGGGTCTAAGTTACTGAGGCTGGCCTCAAATTTGCAGTCCTCCTGCCTCATCCTTTAGCTGGGATCACAGGTGTGTGCCACTGTACCCAGTTCAGTTTCCAATCTTCTGAAGATTCAGTCTTATTTTTGTGGCATTTAGTTTCTTGACAATTTTTTTTTAATTGACTCTACTGCAAAAGGCCAGTCACCCTAATGGGAATGGTGAAAGATTTTGTTTTCAGAAAGCATGCACGGTAGAGTGCACAAGGCCAAAGCAGGTCCAGCCTCTGCAAACAAGCAGCTCTGTGCCAGCAGAGGCCCATGACTCCAAACAGCTCTATGATCAGAAGGGTCGTGCATCAGCTGCAAATGACCCATGCTCAGCCACATCTGGCCTGTGACAAAATGCCTGACTTCTCACTGCCTTCATCCAGAGAGCTGGCATCTTCATATTCTTGCTCCCATAACAATTTTCTTACATCTGACTTAATTCCACCTCCTACTCTCTAATGTTAGAGTTCTGGTGTGCATCTGGATGGCACTAGGTTTGTCCTCAGGTGGCATGATTTCTGCTGAGTCCATGAGACTTGGATGTGTGGACTTAGTACCAAACCCACCCCCTGAAACAGTGCTCCCACCACTCTGGGGAGGGGCAGAGCTAGGAATTCAGACCTCCCAGAACATTCCTGTAAGGCCTGGGCATCTGCTATGTGCCAGGCACTGTGCTAAACCTGGAGAGAGGAGGATATGGGTGGTGTCTGTCCTAAAGGAGTTTGTACTCTAATAAGGAAGAGAGATGAGCAGTAAAGAATATGGCAGGCACTGTGAACTCTCGGAGCCACCAAAGCAAGACTGGGGATTCAAGAGTCTTCTAGGAAGGTGTGACACCTGGGGAATCTTGAGGAAAGATGTAAACTGAAAACCGCCGTTGCTCATGAGGGTGGGGCATATATGAGAGACCTGTGCTCCTGGCCCAGGGAACAATATGTAAAATACAGAGAGCCGAGAGAAATCATTGCATTTAGGGAACGATTAGTAGCTCTGTATGGTTTCTATTCTCAAGTATTTGCAATGGAACATCTCAGATGGAACCTTGGTGGCTTTCAGATTTAGAGATTTCTGGCATTAAAATAAAAGTAAAGAAAGGACCAAACAGGATTCCACTAATTATTACACACTTTAAAATTTTATACTTAATGAAGGGATATTGTAACTCTTTTTAATAACGTAGTTTAACTATGCTATCCAGGAGACATTGCTAGGTTTATTTGAAAAATCCTTAATTCAATCACACCCTGTAAGGTGTGTTAATGGAACACAAGCTTAAAGGTGGCTTAATGATTCCCCCTCTTTTAGCCCACTCAGTGAATGTAAGCATTTAAAGTCTAGTTCTAGACCAAATGCCCATCTCCCTCTTCTTCAGCCCACAGTGAGTGATAGGCCTGTCTCCTAGAGGCCAGGGCTTGAGGATATTTCTCTTTCTCCAAGACCAATATGTTCCTCGCTGGGACCAGAGTCTGAACTCTTAGCACACCTCTTCATACAGCCCCAGCAAGTTTGTATTGATTCACCTGAGGGTGCAGCAAGCATCCCTACCCAGAATACAGTCTCTCTCTCTCTCTCACACACACACACACACATACTCACACTGCAACCTCAAAATCCATGGGAAGTAGGGTGGTAATGCACAGCACTCTAGGTCTTTCAGGGTGGATGCAGAAACAAAAGGTCCTACCCCTTCCATAGCAAAGTCCTCTGTCTGCCATTTGACCCACAGCACCATGAAAAGCAGCTCTAAAAATGTCTTAGGCAAGCCAGGCGTGGTGGCCCATGCCTGTAATCCAAGCGACTTGGGAGGCTGAGTCAGGAGGATCGAGAGTTCAAAGCCAGCCTCAGCAACTTAGCGAGGCCCTTAGCAACTCAGTGAGACCCTGTCTCTAAATAAAATACAAAATAGGGCTGGGGATGTGGCTCAGTGGCTGAGTGTCCCTGAGTTCAATCCCTGATTCCAAAAAAAAAAAATGTCTTAGGCTATCCATTCTGATGTTATGCAGTTTATTTATGATTTCACTTATTTATCCAATAAATATTAACTGATCATACACCATTCTCCAGGAAGTCTAAGAAATGCTAGGGATAAGGGAATAAATAAGACAGTTTCCACGTCTCTTCTGCAAACACATTGGCGTTCCACGAACTGCGAAGATACAAGTAGCCAGGCCTCCCACACTGACTTTCTGGTTGAAACCCATGTATTAGCCACATCTTCAGCAGTCTCTTCTTCATGTCAAATAACTAAAACTTTTGGGGTCTTTTCTTTTTCCTTAACTGTTTGTTGTCTGATACAAAGATTGTAAGCACGAGGAGAACTACCGAAGAATACACAATTCTTTCCTTTGTGGCACAGACTTGTTTCAATTTGACATTATACACACAAGTGTAAAGAAAATGTACCTTATTGTCTATTGCCCATTTATTATTTCTCACTATGCCCCTCTTCCTGGATGTTGGGGCAGAGGGAGGTGGCTTTAAATTTCTAATTAATAGCATCTTTGTTTCTGATTAAATAATCTCACTAGACCACTCATTTTCTTTTAGACACGTGCTCACTCTATCCAATTTCCTTTTTCAGTCCACTGCTCTTCTCTAAGTGACATGTACTGAATGGGGTGGAAAAAGGAGGGCTTACTTGATTTCTTGGTAATGAAAAAGAGAAGGGCTTCTGGGTCCTTGAGCCCTTGAACTCAGTTCCTTGTACCATCCTTTGCCTCTGTTGTGAGACAGCAGGTCAGGCATTGTGTTCTGTGAATGATCTGTGGCTCTCTGGGCATGGTCTATGGGTTCCTGAGTGGCCCCTCTGAGAAGCAGTTAGGCTCATCTAGTTTTAATGGAGCGTGATGCTGGCCCTCTCCCATCACAGCCACCATGCTGGATGTGGGCCACCACTGAACATGGAGCTCTCCTAGAGACTTGCAGCCTCCTCTGGGCTGCATGGAAGGCTGCAGGCCACTGACTGCTGTGTTCTCAGCTGAACTGTGCTCAGTTGGACAAGTGTAGCACCCTTTCCCTTGTATTTCACACCCCAAAGTGGATGGTGACCAAAGCCTTGGCCTGCTTCTCCCAAGTTCTCCTGCTTCCTCACTTACACAGCTGGAAGGTGACATCTTCTTTATACCTTTCCTCCCTGCCTTACATGAACTTCCCTTATATCACATCCTGAATTCTCTCTGGCTTCTAACCATCTGCATGTTCAAATTCTCCAGAGCCCCAGGTTTTTATGGAAGCATAAACTTGCTTAAAATCTTTATATTTTTTCACATTGCCTCACTAGGGACTAAAAATTCCCACTCAAAGAATCCTAATTCCCTATTCCCGCTCTCATCTCCCAGCAGGTAGGTAGGAATATGGATTATGAAAAAGTCCATGTACACAAAAAGAAAAAGAAGTTTAATAATATATTTCAAAAGCATTATGTCCATCATAATTGTTATAAGCAATAAAGAATTGTATCCTTGGTATAATCTTTATGACATTTTGTATTGTTCTTTGTGTACTTTTTCATCCATGATTCTATTAAATGCAGTGCTCTGTTATGTCAAACCACTGACCAGGGTCCTGCAGAGAAACAGCAGGTGAAGCCTTTGCTGTGAGTAAATTCCTTCAAGGGTGGGTCTCCTGGGGTTGACTTACCCTGCGGTTGTGGGGAGGATTCCAGCATCCCCCAATCCTCACCCAGAACTTCTACCTTTGGTTTTTAGTCTCAGGGGATACAAGAGAAACTGGGATCATGCTGCAAAAGTTTTTATAATTGGGTGTGAGATTCAGAAATACAAAATGACGACTTTTTTCCAAGACCCACTATCATTTGAAATCTTTATAAACTGGAAATTTGTTTTAGAAAAATATCTACTTGATTTACAAAATTTTAATTATTTTTTGCCAGAATTATATTTCCTAAAATCTAAAGTAAATATAACCAGGAATCTCTCTTTGGACAATGGTAAAAAATAAAAACCCACAGAACAAGTTTCTAGTTGTGTGAAAAGTATTTTCAGGGAGCACTTGACTATTGTCAGCCACTGCAGGAATCTGTTTCCAGGTAAATGGAGACGCCGCGTGGGAGGCACCATACATTTCACTCAGTGATTGTTGAGCATCTGCTAAGTGCCAAGTGTTAATACTCGGATTTGAGTAATGACATGAACAGTCTGTATTCTCAGGTTGGCTCTTCTGGCAACAGCCAAATGAAAAGAACTTAACTTAAAACTACCCTGGCCTCTGGCAGCTTTTCTTGGGAAATAAGACTCCATAGTGTGACCAAAGCTAAAATTTACTCTTCCCTAGTGACTGATCTCAACACCAACGTCAGTGCTTCAGAGAGTCCGCAAACAACTTTGAGATGCCAGCTATGATCAGTAGGGCCTCAAGTGGCCTGGTCAACAGAACAGCTTAAAACAAAAAAATGCTGGACTTCTGAATATACTTGACTTCAATTTTGGGAATTTTTCTGTTCTTGCTGTCTAGTGGAAGGAAATATTATGTGTAGGGTATCAAACAAAATTTCAAGGAAAGTTACTTCATTGGTAATAAAGCATGATATTTTAAATCAATAAGTTGGGAATCAAATTTAAAACCTTCTATATAAGTTTGAAATAACCACATTCAACTTAGAAAAGAAAACTGAACAACAGATTCCATCATTATGTACTACAATAATGCACCAATTAAAAAAAAACCATGGGAAAAAAAAGAAATCTGAAGGACAAATAAAAGTAATTGAAAGAGGGAGAAGAAGAATGTTAGTAACATAAGTGATCAATTCACATTACTCTGGGCCAGGCTTTGGACTAAGCTCTTCCCATGTTGGATCTTGTTTAATCTTCACAACAACCTGGTGATGTGTTATTATTTTCCTGATTTCCAGATGAGGATATTGAAGTCTGGAGAGATTAAATGAAGTGCATGAGATCCGACAATGAGAATGGAATTCAGATTCAGGACTGGCCAACTACAAAGCCATGAAATTTTTTCTCACTTCACCACTGCTACTGCTGGTGACTATTAGAGTCTGTTAAAGAAGACAGGAGTCCAAGAGGAATGGCATCCACAGTAGAGGGGAATTTGATGTGGGTCTTGAAGGCGAAGTAGGAGTTTAAAGAGCATCATTTTGCAACAATTTACCCTGGGGTCACCAGGGTTGGTGATTTAATTCATTTATGGGAAAAGAGGGCTTGGCTGTGCCACAGTGGGGGTGTGTTCTCTGAATGGTAATGAAAAAATGGCCCATTAAAACAACAATCCAGACCTAAAACTAATTTCAAAAACATCTTGTTGCCAAATTTTAAGCTGACCTTCAAAATGTGCCTCACACACACTTTCTGATTAATTCATGTCAGGCTTACAACTTCCCTATGATTTTACCCAAAACACTGGGCCCAATTCATCATGCCACCTGTAGCAAGACATGACCTTTCCTTTATAGTCCCTGAAGGGAGTGGAAAGGCACAGGACTGAGAGGCTGCTTCTGCAGGCCTCACCTGGCTTCCTCCCTGCCTGTGACTCACCCTCCAGTGACCTCAGGCTTGCAGATTGAAGCCCCTGTTTGATTTTCAGCAGGAGGTGAAAGTACCCCAACCAGAACATGAAGTGCACTGGGAAATCCACTTCCACAGCTGGAAAGAAACACCCTGAGTCTGCAAACCCCACACTGAAAGGAGAGGGAGCAGATTTTCTTAGAACTCAAGGATGGTTCCGTTCTAATCTCTAACCATCAACCCAGATTTACTACTGCTGCTGCCCAAGAGGGCTCAGATGGGAAATACAGCCGATGCCTTGTGGAGATGGTGAATTCTGGCCCCTAAGAATCATGAAATTTCAAAGCTGATTAAGTCTAATTTGTGTTTAGCTGAGTGAAAGAGAAGGGTGTGTTTTATGGCACTCTTTTAACACTACTAAGTGCAATATATTGGTTAAACATAAATTTCTTTCTAAAGAAGCAGGCAACCTTGGTTATACAATCAGGCCACATTCACATTCCTCTTAATGATTCACCCCAGTTATGTCATAACTCTTCATCAATGTGATTCTTTTGAACACTGCTTGGGTTTGTATTTTATTTTTTGTTCTTTAGGTTCATTACTGGTGTCTGATTTCTTTATGTTAGTTGTTATATTTAAAATGTTTAATTATAAAATACTTCAAACGCAAAGAAATGTGAAGATATCATAGGTGCTTATGTAGTAGCTACACAAATTTAGAAATTTAAAAATGTGTTAACCACATTTTTAAAAAAAAGTTTTTAAAGAAAGATTTCATTAAGGCCCTGTCCACCTTCCTTACCTTAGATTACCTTCACTTTCTCCCTGAAGCAAATCATTATTCTAAAAGTGGGAATTTAGTAGGTATCTTTCTGGGGCACATTTAAAAATATTTACTTACAAGTATCTGCTTATAATTCATAAGCAGATTTAGGAATGTAACATTACATATTAAATATAGCATCATACATATTATTATGATAATACACATTATGTAAAACATAAATATGCTTACCACACTATAGACTGATTATCACTCATTCAAAATGTTTGAGACAAGAAGTATTTCAGATTTGGGAATATTTGGGATATCTTGTGCATGAGACCCAAGTCTAAACCAAAAACTTATTTATGTTTTACATATACCTAGCCTGAAAATAATTGTATACCATATTCCTAATTGTGTGCATAAAACAAAGTATGTGTAGATTGAACCATCAGAGGTCAGGTGTGAAATTTTCCACTTGTGGACAGTTGTGTCAGTGCTCAAAAAGTTCCAGACTTGGAACATTTCAAATTTCAGATTTTGAACTGTATATGCTTGATACGTGAGTGTGTGCGTGTGTGTATTCTTTTACAACTTGCCTTTTTAATATTGCTTCTGTTTTTTTTCTTCTTATAAACCTCATTATGTCTATGTCTCCTTGTGTATGGACATGAGTTTAACTTAAGGTCATACATTTGAATGTAATCAATTTTATTAGGTATTATTACACTATCCTACAAAATAATTTACCAAGTTACTCTAGTGCTGACAGTACCTAATGTGCCATTTTCCCATATTCTTGCCAATAAATCTGGCACTATTAGCTATATAATTATTTTGCCAATAGGATAGTTGCAAAATGATGTGTCTTTGTCTTAATTGTACATATCCCTGATTACTAGTGGGATATTTTACATTTCCCTGATTACTAGTGAAATTTTTATGTATGTTTGGTAGTCTTTCAGGTTTTTTCTGATCTGCCTGTTCCTCTTTTTTGCACATTTTTCTTTCAGATCTTTCATCCTTGTCTTGCTCATTTATAGTTCTTTAAATATGCTGGATACTGATCCTTTATTGGTTGCATATCTTGTCCTTTTCCTCCAAATTTTCCATGTTGCTTTGTTTTAGGAGTGATAATATATGTGGTAAACAATATATGTGGATTTTTAAAAAACTTTCTTTTATCTGCATTTGATATATTTATAAATAACGTGATTAATAGTATATGTTTATTCATTTCTTCTTTTGATTCTTTTCACTTCTTTCCTACCTTCTACAAAAATGATTAAGTTCTCTATAGACCTCATTTCCCTCTGTTACTTTGGACATTATATAATCTATTTTTATTCTTTCAATGGTTACCCTTACATTTTTAGCAAACATACTTTTGACTTAAAATTTAAGGTCAATCAATATCTATACGCTTCTCCTGCATAACAAAAGGAATTTGGAACACTTCAAACTCTAATTACTATCCTGTTTTCATGCTTCCCTCCATTAGTTTTTATGGTTATTATTTTGTTTACAGTTAATAATCATTTCATTTATCTACATCTGCCAGTATCTTTGATTAGCACTGTTTCTCAGATCTCCTCCTCTCCTGCTGGGTTTAACTCCTTTCTTTCTAGAGCATATCATATCACAATTCTTTAGCATAAGACTTTCTCTAAAATTTGTCTTTATTTTGCCCTCATTTTTGAATGATTATTTAGTGTGGTATAGAGTTCTGGATTGACGAGTATTTTCTCTCACCCCTCAAATTAGTTCCTTAATTTCTGGTACCTATTCTTGATGAAAAGTTGCTTTAATCTACTTGTATTTTAATAAATGCTCTGTCTTCTACTCCTAGTGGCTTTTAGATTTTCTCTATAATTCTGAAATTTTACTAAAGTGTGTTAGGTGTGAACTCTTTTTTTAAAGAATAGCTTCTTCTTAGGGATCTTTGTGAATCCACATTGTAAGAAAGCATGTCTGTTATTCACTCTGGAAAAATCTCACTGTTTCTTCCTTGAATATGTTACCTTCTTCCAGCACTTCTCTTAGATGTATGTTAGGCCACTTCAGTCCATCTTTTCAATGTCTTAACTTCTCTTTCATATACACTGTCTGACTCTTTTTCACAAACTAAGGTATTTTCCAAGATCCTTCCTCACCCCTTTTCTAGGTGTGATTACCACCCCCTTAAACAATCTGTGGTAAATTACAGTAATGTCCTCACTCTTCACTCTTCCCTGTGTCCATGTCCTATTCCGTATAACTATGCAATGGAACAAGGTCCTATGACCACAAATTGGGTGGCCTGTTCTACCCCTTCTGTCTGGCTCAGTCATGCCATTATTTTGATCAAGAAAACAAGGCAGAAGTGACTATGTGCCAGTTGCTCATGCCCTTGCACTTTGTGTTAGTCAGCTTTTCATTTGCTGTGACAAAATACCAAACATAAACACCTTAAAAGAGGAAAATTTTACATTGGCCCAGAGTTTCAAAGGTTTCAGTCTATGGGTGCTTGGCCCCATGCCTTTGGGTCTTGGGAGGCAGAACATGATGTCAAGGAGCATATGGCAGAGCAAAGTTGCTTACCTCATGGCAGCTGGGAAGCAAATAGAGAGAGGAAGGGACCAGGGTCCCAATATACCCTTCAAGACCATGCCCCCAATGGCATAACTTCCCTCCATTAAGCTCCACCTCCTAATGGTTCCACTTCTTCCCAATAAGGCCACAGCCTGGGGACCAAGCCTTTAGCACATGATACTTTGGGGGACACCCCATATTCAAATGCTATCACACTTCTACTGTCATCATAATAACATGCCTGGGGGGGGGAAGGGTGGCAAGAATGGAGGAAGGATAGATAGCATAGAGGGAAGGGAGGGGTGGGGGCGGAGTGGGGGGTAAAAACAATAACAGAAAGTGTGACAGATACCATTGCCCTGTGTACATGCATGAACGCACAGATGGTGTGACTCTACTTTGTGTACAACCAGTGAAACAATAGCCGTACTCCATTTGTGTTCAATGAATCAATAAGTAAATAAAAAAAAAAAAAACATGCCCAGACAGAACAAAGCCCAGTCACTACAGTCACACCAGCTGAGGCCAGCCTAAATCAGTCAATAGCCACCAGAGCCCCAATAAGTGAGCAGGCCCAGGCCAGGACAGCAAATCCATCTAGCCAGCTGCAGTTGACCCCAGGCACGTGGGTAAGAAACGCTTGTGGCGTGTCTCTCTGCTCCTATGGAAGCAGCATTGCAGTACCAATAGAAACTTATACACCATCCTTTGAAATTTTTATTTCAATGAATTCTTTTTCATTTTTAGATATGTTGTTACTTTCTCAAATGTGCCTATTCTTTTTAAGTTGTGTCCTATTTCTTGCACAAGTTTCTATTCCATTGTCTCTCTGTGTAATCTTCTTAAACATAGATATTTTATAACTTTTTTCCAGATTGGTTAATTATGCCAAGTTCTTGGGGTTGTTAATCTTCCTGTTTCTTCTGATTTTTCTTATTAGGATGATTTCCTTGTTTTACCTATAATTTGATTTTCAAGCCCATATGTGTTTTTATATCTAGTATACACTGGTTTATAAAAACTGCCCTAGTCAGTGCCTTTATATTTGCTTCTGCCACAGTTTCCAAGGATGTCTTCAATACAGGACCAACTCTGCATTGATGTCTTATTTGAAATTTTCAGCATCATGTAGGCAGCATGAATTGTCATTTTACAACCACACATGACACTTTATATCAGTTACTCACTAGAGACTGTTATTCTACCCACAGTGGCTGACAGAAACAGATTTTCTTTGTACTTCAAGACTAGTCATTGGGATAGTTAATCCTCTTTCATTGAAGGTACAGAATTTCCAAGGTCCTAGCTTAATGCAGGGATTTAAAGTCCAACCACCACCTTCTGCAGGTCAGAATCATGTGTACCTGTCTTGCGAAACCCCAGCACCTTGGCATGAAGGCCTAGTCCAAGCTCGATCCCCAGCTCATGATAACATTGACTCATGAACTTACAATCTTCATTTCTGAAACTTGCTTTCCTTTCATTCCTCAAAACTCACATGTATTAATCTTTACAAAACACTCCTTCTGCTTGTTAAGAAAATTGTCCATGTGGCTCAATGTGCCATGCTGCTGCACAGGCTTTGTTTAATAAGCAAAGGTAACACTGCAAAAAAAAAAAAAAAAGTAGAAAGGGAATTTTTTTAAACTGACCTGGTTCTGAGAGAAAAGAATCACATTCAATACAAAGAATACAGTCCAGGGCACAAGATCTTCTTGAAAATAGCATCAAATTTTGTTAAACATTAAAAATAGCCTCTATCTTGGTTAAGCCCTAAAGAATTGACAAAGGCAGTGTTTGAGCTTATGATCATATTTTTCCAAACTCAGCATTTCATACATTTCTGCTATATTCTGCAATTTAATTTGTGAGAATGTGTCTATTCCTTTATTTTGCTGGTAACTCTTGAATCTTATGTCTGTAATTCATCTGATTATGTAACAAGACTGCAAATCAACATTTAGAATAGGACACACTACAATTTTAAACATTAAATTTTATTTTATGATATAAATATATATCATATTTATGATATAAATATAAATGTCATCAAATGAATTCTTTTCAAATGCTACAAGATTTTTTTAACAACTTGAGGTTTTGGACATCTTTTCCTTCCTCTCTTTGGAGTCAGTTGGGGTGAGAAGAAGGTCAGGGAAACAAGAAATAGAGATGTTCCAAACGAGTTCTAATCCTCTACTTCTTTGCTTTAATCCGTTCTTCATTCCCACACTAATGAGGGCACAGTTTGATGGGCAAAATAGCCTGTTTTTTTTGGTAAAAGTCATAATTCCATTTCTAGGAGTAAAAACTATTTTCAAAGTTTAGCCAGTTTTGATCTGAGCTGAGCTAGCAAAGAAAGAGAGCTATGGCTTTAATAAGCTTGAAGAGAGTAGAGCATCAAGATAGAAAGATAGGCCAACAATACAGCAAATGATGCATTGTTCTGGAGTATAATCAGTGTGTAGAGAAATGGAAAAGAGCTGTAACAAGGCCATGCTCCTGGCTCTGGAAGCAGTAGGAAATAGTAGGCACAATTCTACCATGGAGTAGGAATGCTGTTTTGTTTCAAAATGGCAGACTAACAAATCTCACACAAAAACAGCAATGTGTTTTAAGCCAACCAGACCATGTGTCATTGGGTAGCTCATCATCTTTCCACACTTCAGTTTTGCTTTTGTTATTTTATGTAAAGTGAAAATAACAGTAATTTCTACCCAGGAGGGTTGGGAAGATAAAACAAGACAATGTATATTAGCTACCTGGTTTATAAGTATACAAGAAAGGATGTCAATCATTACCTTAATATCATTTATTATCTTTGCACACTCCGTGGAACATGCAAATAAATAAATGTGAAATGCTGTGTAACTACGGTTCATTGAACCCAAATCTCTTAATCCAATAAGAGAGTTACAAAAGGGAGATTCCGGAAAGACGAGGATCCAAGATGGCGGAATAGAGGAAGGCTGCATTCCTACTTGCTCCGTGGATTCCTACTTGCTCGGGATTCAAACAGCAGGAATATGACTCTCAACGAGACTTTATATTCAAAGCACATATAAGGGGTCCCCAGGTGCCGCTCCAGAACCAACTCAGCCGGGCTGGGCTCGGCCCGCCGCGGGCAGCTACCATCCGGAAGCGCCAGACCCTGCAGCTGCTTCGGAGCCACCGACCTGGGTCTGCGCCAGCCAACAAGTGAGTGCGGGTCCCCAGTAGCGCTTTGGAGTCACTGGCCGTGGCTCCAGCAACAGCCAGCGGCCTCCCAGGCAGAGACCGAGCATCTCAGGCTACCTGGGGCATTCAGAGGCGTCTGGGAAACTCTGGGAACGCGGACTCTGGCAGGGAGATGGAACTACCCCACGCCATTTTGGCGGCTTAACTGGCGGAGAAGGCCCATTACCAGCTTCCTGGGGCCTCCAGCTGTGTCAGGGGAGCTCCAGCCGGGAAACTCTGGGAACGCAGTCTCTGGCTGGGAGTGGGAACTATTCGGCCCCACTTCCGCAGCTTCCCTGGCAGAGAGTGCCGATCTCGGGCTTCCCAGACCCTCCAGCCGCACCTGGAGAGGTTGGCCCAAAGCCGCTGGGATTGCTGACTCCGGCAGGGAGGTGGAACTGCTCTGAGTTTGGCGGCTTCCCTGACAGAGGGGGTCCATTTCCAGCTTCCTGGGGCCGCCAGCAGTGTCAGCAGTGTCTGAAGTGATCTGGCAGGGAGCTTTGGGCCTTTGGCAATAGCTTACAGTGTCCCCAGGAGAGAGCAATCACCTGCCACTGCCTGAACCCCCAGCTAGGAGTTCAGGTCAGCCTGGGCTCTCAAGCCCAGTGTCTCCATCACTGAGCACAGTTCTGTGACACCACCCCAACTTGAACTAGTGCCCAGGCCCACACCCAGGCCCGGAGTCTACCACCTTGCTGTATCTAATTGTCTATCAACACTAGGCTGCCTCTGCCCAGAAGCATTGATCATTCCCAACCTGGAGGTAGTGGGACAGCACCTTTCTTGGGTCACCGCTTGATCAAACACCGCTCAAGCAACAGAGGGGAAGATACACGAGCACCATGAGAAAACACGGGAAGAAAGTGTCCCAATTAAACCTAGATGATATATCAAGAG